>CALZFC010000046.1:1037500-1122500 GCA_945643635.1 Allodiplogaster sudhausi
CTCTATCTCTCTTTCTTTCTCTCTCTCTCTCTCTTTTTCTCTCTGGATCTTCCTCTCTTCATCTCTCTCTTTCTCAGACTCTCACTCTCTCATGATCAGCCATCCAATTCAGAAGTATCGTAAACACACACACACACACACACACCGATGTCACCGTGCGTCTTCATTATTCTCCTCGTCGTCGCCGCTCTTCAGGCGGTGGCCCGGAATCAAGAGGTGTCTTTATTTTAGTGTGTTTTATTTTTAGTGTGTTTTGTTTTCTTGCAAATAAAAAAAAAAACACGAAGGTTCCACGACAGTTGGAAACGCATGGTAATATTAAAGAATTGTAACTGATATGATCTATTATCTTTCAAAAAGAAACAGCTCGACAATTTTTAATATGTACTTACAATTAGTATGCTGAAAAAGTGATGTGATATTTCGGTGATAAGAGAAGTAATTTATGAGAAGAATATGTATTTATGTGTATGCGGTGGGAATTGATAAGCTTTAATGAGTTAATTTTCACTAATTTTCACTAACAAAATAACCTAATTTGCTCTCACGTTAAAGTTAACGCGAGAATTTTAGCAGTAAGATCAACAAATGCTTTTGGAGTTGATTAATATGTAGCTCCCACCACATGATTTACTAAAACCCTCGCAGTGATCGTACATGTATGTATGTACATATGCTTCGTTGCTAATCTTATTCCGTAGGCGGAAAAGCAGAATTTCGTAAATTTGATTATTTTTTTCTTACATACATGTAGAGTGTAGTGTCTAGAGAGATAAAAAGATGCCGAAACATTTCTGAACTACATACTTCTGAAGATCCCTTTTTCCGCCCTCATATTTATCTTCTAATACTTTCCGAGTGCTCCAAGACTCTATCTCTCTCTCTCTCTCTTTCTCTTTCACTCTTTATCTGCTATGTCTGTATTTCTTCTATCTCCTTCTATTTTGTATCTATATTTATCGATATCTTTTACCTTCTCTCTCTCTCTCTCTCTCTCTCTCTCTCTTTCTCTCTCTCTTTCTAGCCTCTGGCCGCTGCGCTAGAATTGTTTATCCGTTGATGCAAACAAGACTAACAAGATTTGTTCCTTTCACCAGCCGAGTGGTGTTGATGAATTCCACATTTGTACTTGGTGACATTTTCTCGCAAATCCTCTCGATCTCCAGAAAAATGTGACTGCTAAGCAAAAAGTGGATTCTGGCAAATCAGGAAGGTGGTGGAATTTTATAGTTGGATGAAGGAGAGAGGGTAGAGAAAGAGAGAAAGGGCGAGAGAGCGGGTGAGCAAGAGAGAGAGAGAGAGAGAAAGATAGAAATGGAACGAAAAACCAGCCGAAAACGCGCGAGTGGGAGGGAGGTCGACGAGAAAAAAGTGCCTTATACATGCGTGCGAATTATTTTAGTTTCAAGCACACACATTTTTTTAAATTATAATTATAGGAAAATGTCGTCACTGCGAGCGTGAGCAGCAGCAATGACGGCAGCGTACGGCTTTGCGGCCAGAATCTCGTTGACGCAGTTGAGCTGCTCTGTAAGGGTCGCGTTCACGCGCCGACCGAGGGTATGTGAAGGGCCCGCGGGAAATAAAGGCTTGGGGCCATGGCCCCCCCCCACCCACCCACTGAGGTGGTACACATGTTCCTGGGAGTACGACTTATAAGTACGAGTTATACTTGTAAGTGACATTGTTGTCATGGTATATGTATGTGAAGGGCCCGCGCGCGCGAGTGTGGGAAATTGGGTCAGGTCCATCGTCCCACCCCCGCAAGTGAGAGGTGTTGGTAAGTGGTATATACACGTTTCTTTTCATAGTGAGAAATAAGGTCGGGGCCATGGTTGCCCCCAACCTGGGGAGGGGGGGGAGGAGGTACATACGTTTGTGTGCCTGGGAGTACAGAGCACGATAGGGAACATTGTCGTCATGTTCCTCTACCCCCCCCCCCCGAACACCCACGCACATATACATATGTAATATGTATGCCATTCTCACACACACACAATTCAGAAACTTCTTTGTCGCGCAAGACGTTAAAAAGGGATCTCAAGGCATACCTCCCTTTCTGCCGGGGCTCTGTGCTATTTTTTTCTTTCAAGCTTGCCATTTACAAATCATGCAGAGCATAAAAGGTCGCGCGATTCATACAACAATGAGAATAACTAATTCTCTCTCTCTCTCGTTTTCTTTCTTTCTCTTTCTCTTGCTCTCTCTGTCCCGCTCTCTCTCTCTAGCTCCCCTTCACTCTCCTTCTCTTTCTCTCTCCTTCTCTCTCCAGTTGTCTCTTCGAACGGCAAACAATAGCCCGTCTTATTGTTAGGCATTGTCAGCTAGTATATATATTGTCTGGAGGAATAATAGACCCTTAGCATTGCTATTAGTCTGCCATTTCCTCTCACAGATACTTCCAAAAAGCCTGGCACACTTTAAAACTATTCAATCGGAGAACAAACCAATTCGCTAAAAATAAATAAAAAATAAACCTTTTTTCCTGGTATGCAACCTTTATGGAGTTGGCAAAAAAGACTACTTTCTTGGCATGCGACCTTTATGGACTTGGTGCAAATAAATAAAGGCCTTTCAGAAAGTATATCGCACAAAATATGAAAAAAAATTTTTTTTTCAAAGATATTTCTGTGAAAAAAAAGTATAACAAATTAAAGAGAAGCCCAAATAGAGCTACTGTATTCGAAATATTTTAGCAGATAGTGCTCAGGGAAAAGGGCGCGAATTCAAAATTTAATTTTTGAATTGAAAAAGAAAAGTTTGTTGTTGTTGCAGAACAACTCGCATCGCCGGGCGGGATAGCGACAGCGTGTTGCGTGAACAAGTGCACGTGGGCCTACCTGGCGCAGTTCTGCCGCGCGCCGACGAGCAAAGCTCATGGCTCCGGAGCCGGCTCGGGCTCCGGCTCCGGCTCCGGAATCGGTGCCAATGAGGAGCCACTGCCGCGTGTCCCGCCTGCCAGAGAGCAGCAGCAGCATCATCATCATGCGCGTGTCCAACGCGCTCGCTCCTACCGCGCCATTCCGTTCTAGGTAAATGGGAGAGATATAGAGGGAGAGAGAGATAGAGAGAGAGAGAGTAAGAGAGCGAGAGAGATAGCTAGAGAAAGGAGAGGGAGTGAGAAAGGGAGTGAGATAGAGAGATAGAGAGAGAAAGAGAGAGATAGAGAGTGAAAATAGAAGAGTACATGGAGAGTGAGCTCATTGTCAGCGAGGTGACCGTAGGAAAGAAGCAAATTTTGAAAGTTGTATCGAATAAATTTCAGGTATTGCACAAGCATCTTCATATCGCTGTCAGCCAATCCAAGATGGCCACCACGTATCGATACGGACACAACTACACCCCAACAACAGCTTTAATTCTCGTTCTCTCTCTCTTTCTCTTTCTCTCTGTCTCTTTCTCTCACTCTCTTTCTCTCTCTCTCTCTCTTTGTCTGCCTCTCTTTCTCTCACAGCCTCTTTCTCAGTCGTCACATCACCTACCAAATACGCAGTACTGTCATGTTTCGTCGTTACGCAGAACATTTCATAATGTGCACGCCTTAGGGTACAGCATTTATACTTCTCTCTTTCTATAGCTCTCTGTCTTTCTATCACTCTCTCTCTCTTCTCTCTCTCACTCTTCTTTCTCTCTTACTCTCTCTCTCACCGTTCTTTCTATCTAACTCTCTCGCTCTCTCTCTCCCTCTCAGATCTCGTCCATTTTACACACCTCATCATCACCTCTCCCAGTCATGTTCTTCTTCAAATTTGTCCTGTGACAAAAAAAAGCAAAAAGCAAGAAAAACATTTCCTCCATTCATTTCTTCTAGAATCGCGCATGACGTCATATTTTATACATATTTTTTTTTCTTTCTTCTGATCGTTCTTTGAAGAGTGATTGGACAAAGCATTTCATGAACTCCTCATGGAAAACTATCTGTATTTGGCATATTTTTCGTTTCTTTTCCTCTCTAGCGACTTGATTAGAAGTCTAATAACGTCTCTCGATCTCGTGAATATCAGTAATATTCTAGTGTATCACAAGTGTATAAAGTATATAATTTTTTTCATGTTTTTTTTCGCGTACCTCGTACAGGCGTGTAAGCTGAAAGTCAGACTGGTACGATTGAATGATATTACATTTCTTGAACCTTGAGGGGAAGAGGACCTTTAGAAGAGGAGAGCTGTCGGGGCGGGGAGGGGTATCAAAGATCTCCTCCAAGCAAACATGCTATACTATTTTGCTAGACTACCGAAGATGCATGCGGTTGATAAGCAATGAATGTTGACAATGAATCATTAGACGGGACCGGATGCCAGAGGAGAGATTGACACTTGCGACTGAAACAAACAATGCGGACAGGAATGTGGAGAGAGAGAGAGAGGGAGGGAGAGAAAAAGAGAGAGAGAGAGAAAGAGAGAGAGAGAGTGAACGAGAAAGAGAAAAAGAAATAGAGAGAGAGAGGGAGAGAGAGAGACTGACAGACAGACAGACAGGACGGTGGAAGCAGCCACGTGCCATAGAGAAGAACATAGAAAGTGATTTCTTGAAAGCTTCCTTGAACAATTCCAAAGATAATTGTTGGTCTGCATAAACAAGGGAGACTAGTAAAGGAGATTCCTCTCCTAGAAAATATGCAATTTCATTGTCCCAATGTCTTCTGTATGAGGGGGCTTTGGAATTGAATAAAAAAAAAGTTATTGATAATAAAAAAATTGTAAAAGAAACCTATTGAAAACAATTACAAAGGACATAAAAATGTATTACTCTCTCGAAAGTAGCACGAGTATAGAATTAGCATGGCTAAGGTATGATAGGTGGTATGAAGAAAGGTGGGCATACACAATAATATACGGTACTGATGATGAGATGGACTTCATAATTAGAAGATATAGTTGAGGGTGGAACGGAAATGGACTTTGCTATAGATTTGAACAATTTAGCAGAGCGAATAAAAGAAACCAATGGGACGTTTTTTTAAAGGAGATCATAAGGGAAAAAAACTCCAACCACGAGCAGCTGCCCGATAACTAAAAAGTACAGTGTAAGTAAGCAATCCACAGAAATTGTGCAACTGCCCCCCTTGCTTCTCTCCACAGAATCTTGTGGTTTGGACACCTGCCAGGGGAGACGACGTGCCCGGCCAATGTTGGTTGCGCGCAACATACATATGTGTATGTATGTATGCAATTCTAGGGCATGAGTCGAATGGCCCAGTCGGCCACAGTGCTGTTCCGCCAATTTGTTTGAAAAATAAAATATTCGCGAATTCAAAGTAGAAAATGCTGTTAATTTCCTCAGGGCAGAGAGATTTTTGTGACTCGCGACACTTACAATCGAAAGATCTAGCTCAGCCTGACCAAATAAAGCGAAAAAACAAGACACTATTTATTCGCATTAGATCTCTTTAAAGCGACTTTTAGGAAACGCGAGTTGAAAATTATTGAATTCCCGAAAAGTTGTGATGGGGAACAAGTTACACACAACCTCTGCCATATCACAACGATTTATTCCATCCAGTAAGTTGTTAAAGCAGTATTCGACTCGGCAGAGGATTGTCATGGCAGGCATGAGCTATTAATATGTTATGTAATGATTATATCCCTCTTTCTCTCTGTCTCTTTTTCTCGCTCTCTCATTCGCTCTTTCTCTCATTCTCTCCCTCTCTCTCTATCTCTCTCTTTCTACCTGCCCGATGTGGCATTCGGAGTCTTCTCGTTCAATTCTAGGTCAGAGGAAGGAACGGCTAAGCAATTCAAATGTTTGGAACTCCGAGCAGCAGGTCGACAATATTAGCCGTATTCTTGATTACAGCTTGTTACGTCGATATTGATGTTTGGCACTTGCGAAAAGCAATTTGTTTTTTTCTTACAGATATAAGTTAGAGAGGCAGAAAAATTCAAATAGATCATAGTTGACTTTCGTGCTCCTCGAATTGTAAGCACGTAAAATTGTTGACAAATTTGTGCGAGGCACTGAGTGAGATGGTGTTCGAATTCGGCGAACAGCGGAAGTAGTATTATTTCACAGAGTATGGCTGATGAACTGATTGTCGGCATACATACATATTATTCTCTCTCCCTGTCGCTCTCTCTCTCTCTCTCTCTCTTTCTCTCTCTCGCTCTTTCTCTTTCTCTCTCTTTCTCTCTCTCTCTCTCTCTCTCTCTCTCTCTCGCTCACACAGTCTCTCTCATCTGTTCTCTCTCATACACTCTCTCTCTCTCTCTTAGTCTCCTTAATTATTTTAAAAATGCAGTCAGCAGCTCAAGGATCCAATTTTTTCGACTAATTATTTTAAAAATAGAGTGCAGTCAGCACCTCAAGGCAACTAGTTCAATTTTCTTTAATTAATTTCTTTAATTAAACACTCTCGTTATTCTGCTTATTTTTTTTATACTTTTCTTTGCTAACGACTTGCTTTCGTTGTCAGATGCTATATCACAAGTGTATAAAGAATATAATTGACAATTTTCACAAAGGCGGTGTTTTCCTCCGATCTTGAGAAATGTAGTAAAAACATTGCTAATAATAACAGTTTTTTAACCATAATTTCAGAGATGTTCCAATTCTCACACAAATCGATATGATTGTGATTCATTAAGTAGTTTATACTTTCCTTATACGCTTCCTCACTCCTTCATATCTTTCCTCCCTTTATCTCCCCTCGCGCTCTCTCTCTTTTGATCTCTCTCTCTCTCTCCCTCACTCTCTATCACTCTCACTCTCACCCACTCTCTCTCGCTCTCTCTCTCTTTCTCACTCTCCTCTTTCTCACTCTCTCTCTTTCTCTCTGCCTTTTCTCTCTACTTCAGCCACGCTTTTCGTTTCCTTTCCTTTTCTCCATCTCCTTCTAATTTTTTGAGTCTTTGCCCTTCAAAAAGTGTGATGAGGAATTGCAAGCTTTATGAAACGTATTGAAATGAACAAGTGAACCGGTCCTTAGAGGAGAGAAACACAACGAAGCGATAGAGCAAGAGAGAGAAAGAGAGGGAGATGGATCGAGAACAGAGAGAGAGGGAGAGAGAGAGAGAGGGGAGAGAGAGAGATTGAAAGAGAGGCTGAGATGAATTGTGAGAAGTAAGACAGTGTGCATTATGGGGATGGGCCACTTTCTGTACGGGGGACTGCGCTTACTCATCAGCCTCCAGGAAGACAAGTCATCTACTCTCACACCCTAACTCTCTCTCTCTCTCTCTCTCTCTCTCTCGCATTTTCTATTCTCACTCTTTCTCTCTTTCTTGCGTTCTATCTCGTTCTCTCTCTCCCCTCTCTCTCCTTCTCTCTTTATCTTCTTCTCTCTCCGTTTCTTGCTTTCCCTCTCTCTCCTTACTCTCTTTGAAATTTGTCTTGTCGGTGACATTTTCGATCAGTCGGTCACCTTCTTACAATTAGTTCACACATTTACTTACAATCGTGATTTCTGCTTCAGATTCAAAGTGTGCTCTGTCCAGTTTGTATTTGCTTATCACTCTTAGCGTCAGTTTGAGTCCAAGCTTCGTCCCACCAATGCTCTCTGACTGATTCTCGCCTTCTTTATCTCTCTTCTCTCTCTCTCTCGCTCTGTTTCATTCGCACTGTTTCTCTTTCACTCCTCTCTCTCTCTCTCTCGCTCCTCACTCTCTCTCTCTATCTCACTATCTTTTTCATTTGAACTTTTTATCTCTCTCATTCCCCTCTCCCTCTCTCACTCCTCTCCTCTCTCCCTTTTTCTCTCTCTCTCTCTCTCTCTCTCTCTCTCTCTCTCCCACCAGCATTCCGCTATCACTTTCGTAGCCCTCCGCTCCTTCGTCGCCCATGCCTTTCCCTTCTCAACGCGCGCCAGTCATCGCCGTGTCAGAATAAGGCGTACAGTCAATCGATGCAACCCTTGCTTGGTTCGAAGATGTCTTCAGTTTATTTGTTTTAATATTTAATATATTTAAAAAAAGTGTTCAGTGACTTTCTAGAACATATATATTTATAATTATGAAATGAAAATAAATTAACAATAATAAAATCTAAGTAAGTATGAAACGGGTATATTGATAGTTCTTTCTATTCCTATCTGTACAGCTTGACTTTCCACACATTCATTCTGCCTCGCCATCTCCTCTTATCTCGTTCGTCATTGACTTGCTCATCTAACTGTCCCTTTCCTCTCATCATTTTTCTGTCTCTCTCTTTCTCTGTGCTTTCTCCCTCTCTCTCTCTCTCTGTACTTCTCTCTCTACCTCTCCCTTTCTCTCTCTCTCTCTCTCTCGCTCTTTCTCTCTCTCTCTCTGTGTCTTCCTCTCTTTCTCTGTGCTTTCTCCCTCTTTCTCTCTGTATTTCTCTCTCTACCTCTCTCTTTCTCTCTCTCTCTCTTTCTGTGCTGTCCTCTCTTTATTTCTCTCTCTCTCTCCCCTCTCTCTCACTCTCCTCTCTCTCATTCCTTCGAGACGGTTCTTCCACTCGCTTGTCCTTTCCCGTCTCGCACGTCAGCCCGCCAAGTGATTGTATGTACTTTAGCTTTCGTGATGAAACCTCTGCTGCTCAGCTCTTCCTCTTCCTCGATTCAAAGCGTTGGTCAACGATTGAGAACAATAGAAGTTGGCTGCGTGCCAAAGGACCCCCGGCCATCCCCTGGACTCGGTGGTTCCCCTCTTTGATGTTTCAGAGCCGAGTCCAGAACCTTTGAACGGCTGCCGGTAACCACCAACACTACGAAAAAAGAATTCCCTCCACGCTCAAGTGTTCTTCTGACAGTTTATGGGTGAACGAGAATTATCTCTAATCAGTTCTACCGAGTCCTGATGCAAAAAGTTTTTTTTAAATTACACTATGCAAAAAGAATTATCGCAATGTCTCGTAATGGCTGATCTTTCTGCTAGAGTTGTCAAATTAAGCCGCGTGATCCTTTATTCGTTTTCAGTATACTCAGGTCAGTTAGTCAACGATAAGTTCCTTAGCAATTTGCATTTATTTCATGCATTTATCACCTTTATTCTCTTTATTGCAGTTAATACTTTAAGCTTACTTTCCTTGAAGTGAATGCGAAATTAAGACAGCTTCAATTGAGACCAACTTGCGAGAATAAGCCTGATATTGTTTGCCTTTCTCTCAAATAGATTCATGGACTCTCTCTCCCACTATCTGTACTCTCTCTCTTTCTTTCTCTCCCTCTACCTCTCTCTCTCCCTCTCTCTCTCTCTCTCTTACTCAACGAGCTTCTCTTCTCAGTCGTATCTGGTAGGCAAGATATTCCTATCCTACTGTAAATGAGAGCGAGTAGGATGGATTATCCAGCCAACCAGCGCGCAGAGAGTTTGTTCGCTCTCCATCCCTCAATAATAGCGGGTCTAAAAATATCCCTTTTTGAATTCGCGCCATTTTCCCTGAAATATGTTGTAAGGTAGCATGTAGTATGTAATTTGGAGCGTTGCGACAAATTCAGAAACAAAACGGCACCGTTCACCTGTTTTTTGAGACTTTATTTACACATGTAGTATGTTTATAGCACAGCATCATGTATGAGTACACACATACTAATGTCCATGTTGTTCTTACCTTTAATTACATATGTATTTCTCACATCGCCGATTTCGCACGTTCTACATATTTTTTTTTAAATATTAAAATCTAACTCTTTATAAGGCTTCACACATTTGCTGTCATCAATCGCTTTTTTTTAAACTTTTACTGCTCCATTCCTCCTCTGCTTCGTTCATTCTCTTCAAACGCGCAGGAAAACGCGCCGTGAATCATGGCCAATTTTCAGCAGCAGCGTCATCTTCCTCTCGTTTTAATTCTTTTTAAGGTTTCACATACAGGAAGAAAAACAAGAAGAGAAATAAATTCTGTTTCACTTTTTTCTTCTTTTATTACCCTTCTTCACATTACTCACAAGCTTTCTGAACCTTTCTTTCTGCAGGCCACTCACTCCGCTTCTCTCGATTGGCTCTATTTATTTACTATTTACGACGACGTCATCTACTTCTTCTCTCTTCCACCTTTTACGAATGGTCGGGCCGTTTTGTAAAAAATACACAATCTGAACCCCCTTCTTTTAGAGGGATTACTCTCATTTTAGAAGGTTTAGAAGAAGGATTACAATTGCATACGTGAAGTTAGCTAATAATAATTTCTCTTCCGCGTGAAAATGTTGAATGCCTCCCTGCACCCTCACTCCATGCTTAAATAAGCAAAATGAGAAGTGAGAGCGAGAGAAGAGAGAGAAAAAGTGAGGCAGAGAGACAGAGAGAGGGAGGAAGAGAGAGGGAGAGAGAGAAAGAGAGATAGGGAGAGAGTGAGAGAGTGTGAGAGAGGGAGAAAGAAAGAAAGTATGGTCATCGTCCAAGTTCGAGTGGCTAGTGGCTACTCTGCTCGCCAGGCGGCTGCTTTTTCTGTGTGTGTGCCCGCGCGTCGACGCAAACAGAGCAGAAGCCATTCATTCATGCTGCTTTTCCTGTATCATCCGCTCTCTGATCGCCTCTTACTTTTTGTCACTGTATTCTCGCTCTCTGTCTCTCTTCCTTCCTTTCTCTCTCTCTCTCTCTTCCTCTCTCTCTATCCCTGTCTTTCTTTGTCTATCTCCTTCTTCGTCCACGTCTTCGCTTACCTCTCTTCTACACGAGGACGTGTGCATAAGTTTTTCACTCTTTCTCTTCACTTTGCGCGTACGCGGACCATGTTTTTCTGCTTTTCCTCGTACGCATAAGAATGGACTCTGAAGTTTCACTATTTCTCTCTCTCTTTCTCCTTCCATCTCTCTTCCTATCTCTCTCTTTCTCTCACTCACTCTCTCTCTTTCTCTCTTTCTTTCTCTCTCTCTCTTTCTCTTTCTCTCTCTCTCTCTCTTTCTCTCTGCCAAGGCACCCCCCCCCCCCTCCTCCTTCCTTCGAGAGCGACCGCCTCTAGAACCATCAGGCTCGGTTTAGCACCTTCATATATAAGCTCATCGGCGCGGTCGTTTCTAAGAGAGGAGTGTGCGCGGAAGCGGGAAGAAGCATATAGCCATGACGTCATCTTCATTCTTGCAATCGTCTGCCATAATTGTCATACTTTCATGCTCGTTGGCAACGTGCCAATACGCCGCTTCCGGCTATGGCGCCGTCTACGCTTCCTTTGGCTGTGGAAGTCCGCCTTGCTACGCTCCTCCGCCGCCTCCTCCTCCTCCTCCTCCTCCTCCTCCTCCTCCTCCCGCCTACTACGCCGGCCCTGCCACTGGGCCCGTAATCACATGCGCCGTGCCTCCTTGCGCTCCTGCGCCCGCGCCCGCTCCTCCTCCCCCTCGCGTCTTCTACTACTCTTGCGCCGTACCTCCGTGTGGAGCAGCACCGGCTCCGGCTCCGGCTCCGGCAGCCGCCTTCGCTCCCCTGGCAGTCGTTCCGCCGCAGCCACAATACGCGTGTGCCACTCCGCCATGCGTCCCCGTCGCGCCACCCCCTCGCGCGCCCTTCGCCGTCTTCGCCCTCGCGCCTATAGCTCCGCCGCCTCCGCCTCCTCCACCAGCGCCAGTCTGCGCGTCGCCACTCTGCCGGCCGCTGACGGTGCACGTCTCGGCGACATATGCGGCAGCTCCTCCTCCGCCGCCGCCTTGCGCTGCGCCGGCTTGTGGCCCCGCTCCGCTCTACTCGTACGCACCATTTATCGGACGCAAGAAGATGTAAGACGGCTGGTTCCATGGAAGCTGCCAAGGGGGGGGGCTGGTTGGGGCAGGACCCTGTTAAGTTAAGTCAGCGAAAGCTCCTTCCTGTATTTATGTCGTCTTCTCGAGGACTCCAGAAACACTACTAGAGTCTACAGGCTATTTGGACCCCTTCACTTCCCTTCCTCGACTCCTCGACTCCTCGACTCCACTTCCCCTTCCTTCCTCAACGGGTAGCGCCACTGTTGAGCGCGTGCAAATAGTGCAAATAGTGCACGCGCACTTTGCATGTCTCGTCTTTCTTCTTTCTTCCACCACACGTCCATAGTGCAAAGTCTTTCTCTCCGTACGGTCTCGGCCATTGTAGGAGGCCACTACTTTCCATTTACTTTTCCATATACAAACACACTCTTGCTGTGTATGCGCGCGTTGTGTCATTCATGCACTCACTTACGCTGTGTTCTTCACAACTCGCCCGATGTCGGATGCGGATTGTGACTCCTCGAAGTGAGGAAAAGCTGAGCGAGTACTACTCTGGTGCTTCCTTCATTGTTGTTAATTTTCATTCAGTTGTTGATCAATTATTTGAATGAAGAAAATATTGATTCGTTTCAGCAGTCGAAATTGCAAAGCGTGCTCACGTATGACATTAATCAACTTTTATTATTAGTTACAAGTCTGGAAAAATATGAACATATATGGAAGTGAAGTATGAAGCAAGCCTCCTTATCTTTAGCAAGATCATCATGAGATGCGAGGAAAAGAAGAGGGAGAGAGAGCGAGACTGATGGTGAGATAGAGAATAAGAAAGAGAGAGAGAGAGAGAGAGTGAGAGAAGAAGTCTAGTGATAGCAATATCAGACTGCAACGGAGCACTCGCCACCTCTCTGATTGACTAGCTAGTCTTATCAGGATGAAAGAAAGATGGAAGAGGGAAGAAGACGAAGGAGGGAGGAAGAATGAGGAGGAAATATCGCGTGAGATGACAAATTGCGATTTGATTAGAGCCGAGAGAAGAGTTGCGAAGAGGCTTACAGACTTTGTCTCTCTCTACTCTTCAAGGTAACAGTCATGCGGTTTTTGTTTCCTTTCTATTAAAAGACACACAAACATGCACACACATTTAGTGTACGATAACAGAACTATAGATATTATGAGATGTAAACAAAAAAAGAATGTAGCTTCACAAAAGGGAAGGGGAAGCAACGGCACGTATGCTTCAGGAAGAAGTAACCATAACTTAATAATCATGCAAATATAAAAAAAAAACATTTTTAACCATTTAGTATCTTATAGTATTTCTTATCCTAGCACAAGTAGTCTCGTCTCGCTAATCCGATATTGCTAGCCATACCTTTGTTCGTAAACAAGACGTACACATGATTTTATTGTCTACGGCCTTGTTTACTGTTCCGTCGCTGTTTCGGCATCTGATGTTGTCGTTGTAGCTAATCCGAGGAGATACAGCTGGCGCAGGAAGGTCGGCACGGTGAAGGCGTTCCTTGCGATGAGCTGGACGGCAGCGTCGCGCTTCAGAAGACTCCAGCACACGGCGGCGGCCATCTCCGCAAGAGATGAGCACGCCTTCTCGCTGCCCTGTTATTCAATACAATTCAATTCGCTTTATTCGACGGGTTTGACGGATTACGTGACCTGATTGTGATGCAAAGTTCTTTTTTCTTCAATTATTTAATGGCTGGCTGAAAAGTGTATAAACATGTAATGCAACGTGTTCATTTTACATTATGTACTTATTTATTTATCATTATCAAAGTGTTTATTAATTAATTAATCGATTTAGTTATTTATTTACTTATTAATTTTTATATATTTTTTTTTACATATTATTCAAAAAATATTTTTAATGCGGCAGGATTATGCAAGCGCGAGACCGTAAACTACGCGACTACAGTATTCAAGGACAAAAGAAGCGATTATCGTCGTGGTTTTATTGCATTATCTTTTTCTTATTAAAATATATTAGCCTAGAAATTGTGAACTATTAAATTTTTTTAGTAGATCAATTGAATGATATATGTAGATTAGACTAACCACCATCTCGCTTGGAGTACGTGTAGTGAGTAAATTAGTAATTAATTTTAATGTTAATTAATTAATACTTTTCTGGCTAACAATAAGCATTAACTCCAACCTGGTATATTCGGCCATCGATGGCAAAGGCGATGATTCCGCCGTGCGATACGCGTACCTGCGAGTAGAGGAGTTTAGGCTTATGAGAAGTGTTCGAGGAACAAGTACCCGTTTACTTCTACACAAACTAACAAGTCATCAATTATTGTCTGAGCCAAAAGAATTGCAATGATAGAGGAGGAAATGGAACCTGAGTAGTCAGAGTGCGCTGCCAGTCATCGAGCGAATTTGTCAGTGGAATCTGCAGCCGGCGCTTGGTGCCGAGGTCTTGGATGAAGAAGCTCTTCTGAAGTGTATTTTTCGTCACGCTGACATTCTTATCAGTAGAGTTCAAGTATTTTGATCAGTTTATTGACAAACCCCATTGCATGTAATAAACTCGCATGTTCTAGGTTGTTGAACTGCTCTCTTTTCTCTTTTCTTTTATTCCTCTTATTTTAAGCTGAATGTGTATGATCTAGGTTGTTGAACTGTTTTTTTTCTCTTTTTTTTTTCTTTTCTGCTCCTTCCACTTTTGACGACGCCCCGCTTACCTGTTCAGCCAGCGGAGACTTGCCACCGAAGAGGAAGCGTTCGGGCGAGCCGTTCGGCCAGTTCCACATGGTGTCGTTGTAGACGAGGCGGTCATGGACCGTGAGATCACATGCACGCGACAAGTTGCTCTTTCTCCTGCACACATGAAAATATCCCTTACTGTGAACCCTGTACTTTATATCCCACATCGTTTAATCCCAGTTAGTTTGAGGGGCATCTAATGTTTTACCATTCTACGGACATATCCCATTTACTGATCTACGGAAAACAATACATCTTTTCTTCGTGTTGCGGTCGCGTTTTCTTTAGAAAGAGGAGTACACCATATCTAAAAGAGAATACTTCCAGTTCGCGGCCAATTCATGTGTGACAAATTGAGCCGATTCTGCTTCTCGGGACGCTGCGATATCCGTTACTGATAACGAATAAAGTACTGATGTACTTTCACTTCCAGAGGGATTGAGCGCCCTCTCTATCAGCTGAGATAAGGTTACAATTTATTTATGTTCATGAAAAAAGTTAAGACTAGCTATATGGTTTACAGTGGGAGCTCACCGATACACCAGGATCGTGCCTTCGTCGGCGCGCGGCTGAAGCGCGTAGCGGTAGCCGTACGCGGCCGCCGCCGTGTCGTACGGATGGCCGACGTAGCAGCCGGCGATGGTGACGCCGGTGCGGTAGCTCATGGCCAGTGCGTCCGCCGACAACTTGAACCAGTAGACGGCGTGGCGCAGCTCGTGCTGGTCGTGCGCGAGCATCACGAGCTCATCGGGGCCACCTGAAAAGCGGACGCTGGTGATTGCCGAGGCTGCCGTTGGCTTAGCTAGTGGAGTTTGAGACCCTGCCGAGGGCTCAGCTTGCGGGGATTTCGACGCTTGCGAGGGATTAGTTAGACGGTATTGAGACTTTGATAGGAATACAAATGACAATTCAGACAAGTCAAAACCCTTACACTCTTTCAATTATATATGTAATAGGCTAGATGCAAATGAGTAAATGTACATGCATATATGCAAATGGCCTAATCAAAGTGGCGCTAAAGGTGAGACGGATTAAAGAGTAGAAAAGATGAGAGATCATAGTTCAGGCTTTTGTTTGTTTATGTCTTCTCTTTCTTTTACCAGAAGCGGCTGCGTAGCGTAGCGCGAGAGGTGTTCGACATGTAGACGTGCGCATGTTGCATGTGTTGGACCTGAATGGAAACAAATAAGCATTCAATTATCAGGATTTTTCAACACATTGAAAGTTTATTACAAAAGCTACCCATTAGAGCCCAATAAAAAAAGACAAAACGACGAAGAAAAGGGCATTCCTTTTCTTAATTTCGTATTGTTACCCTTTTCCTACATACATATATGATTGATTTGGTACAGGGCGATTATGAAAAAGTTGATGTATTTCAAAAAGTTGCCTTTTGACGTCACGGCTAAAGTCGTTTGTTTCTGCGTATATGCAGTTGAACGTGATGAGGCCACTCGGGAAGGCGTCCACGTAGTAAAGGTGGCGGCCGTCGGGCGCGAAGCATGCGGCGACCGTGAGGGCGGCAAGTGGCACGCTAGCGTCGAAGCGATACGTCACGGATTCATCGTAGGCCAACCCCATTGCATCATGACGCGTCGCAGTCGAGTCGTGAAGCGTTGCGGTCGAGTCTTGACGCGTCGCGGTCGTGTCGTGGCGCGTCACGCTGCCAAGATGAAGAGGCTCGCCCGATTGGAGACGCTCGAGCGGAACCACCCATTGTGTCCGGTAAGGCGACCCGACACTGTATGATGACAACACGATGACGTCATCGCTGATGGCCGTAACGGCAACCGAGCGTTCGCATGCGACTACTGGGCGAAGCGAATGCATGGAAGCAGTTGTAGCTTGACCTGAATTGTACTTGTTTGAACTCTGATAGCTTACATATCAATTGGAATGAATCGTTCTAAATTGGACATATTGGAATTATGTAAGTTTACGAAAAATTGCAATAATGGGATTATGCAAATTAAATATAATTGGAAGCAATCTACATAGAATAGTATGAATCAGGCTCAAGCAGCAACGCGAATGGGATGGCCGAGATTAACTGACTGCTTCGTCGATCGAAGCAACGAAAGGAATCGGAGCATTTAGCGCCTCCATATTCATCACCCTCTTTTTGGTGCACTGACAACGAGAAGGGCTGCCTCGATAGCTCATTAAATGCAATAAAGTGCAAGCGACCGAACAGTCTCTCTTCAAAATGGTTGTAATTGATTTTTCAATTCAGGTTTACTTTGAACCTTTTTTATGAACCACTTCTCGCTCTTCTTCATGGAATTACTGCAAAAAAGGAAACGAATTAAGATTTGGAATTTGGTCACGTCCGCGTAGGTTTTCTTGGCACATGCATCTTTATGGCGGCCTGGAGGGCAATTCAACAAATATTTTCGTTCAATATTCCATAAGATCGATTAAGCATATATATAATAAAATTTTTAATATGCAATTTCTGTAAGGAAAGTCAGGAGTCCATCATACTAAAAGCGTAAATTAATTGTTCTTAATGCTATTATGTCATTCCATTTCCGAGCAGCGGTATCTGTATACACCTATGAATGCGACGGGAAGATGCGTGATAGAAGGGCATAATGAATTTGACCTGCGAGAGCGGGGAGACAGCGATGGTTGGGTCACTCAAGCGTCTTCTCCTGCTACCCAGAGGTGATAACGGGACCAAAAATTTTGGGCCGGCCCGGCCTGTCGGGCCGAAGAATTCGGCCAGCCCGGCCCGATCCATTTCCGGGCCCTAGAATTTTGGGCCCGGCCCGTGGGCCCGCTTGAGCCCGATTAAAAAAAAAAGACGAGTTTCAAAGTGTTTTGAAATTCAGAATTTTTCATGCACGTGCTACGACCATTCATTTTAATGTTTAGAAAAAACAGTTTAACGGGGAATGAATAAATGAAGAAAGTTTTGCACTTAACAGTGCCACCAGTCGTCCTGACTGGATGACATTGTGTGCTTATCGTGCCCAATCGGTCCTGCGGGCCGGCCCTACTTTTTGAGGCCCGGCCCGAGGCAGTGGAAAGTTGGGCAGTCCGGCCCTACGCGCCGGGCCAGGCCGGCCACTTTCCACCTCTGCTGCTACCTGCGCACCCTCCACTTTGCGGCCGCTTTTAAACGCTCATTTAGTTGCAGATTGAAAAGCTTCTTCTTAAGCATGTCAAAATGCCGCCACAACGAGAACCTGATTACATTCTTAAAAAAAACTACCACCTACTTACAATTATGTAGCAAGAGAAGAAGGAAGCACATTGAGTCGGCATCCTTACTTATTGTTAACGGCACTTTGTGAATCGTAAAATGTGCGTTAAAGTCACATTGTTAACAACGTGATATTTTAGGTACCAAAGGTGTCTATGGCGTTAATTATCGAAATAAAATAGTTGAACGGCGCAGAAATATTTGCATACTTTCTAGAGATGTATGCTAGCCATAAGAAGGAAAACTTTTTAGGGTCAAAAACATGAAGAAGAAGGAATATTATCAAGAACAATTAAATTCGTTTACAATTAGCTGTTATTTTCAAATAAAGATTTCATAAGGATAGAAAGGAAATGATGTATTCGAACCCATCAGTGAGCCGCTCTGATTTTACTTATGAAATAGGAAAGAGAACCATGCACTTGGCTTGCACTTCCTGAACAGCTGCGTTGGGAAGGGTGGACGAGAGGGCAGGGGAGCAACGTGGCCAACGATGCCAAAAGAATATTTTGGATTGGAACTGAGACTGGTCGCTGCGATCAAACTTAGGTACCGCAGTAGAGCGACTCCCGGATTTCTCCAACTGTTTGCTCAACGCACAATCAGTGGGCGCCATCTCATTTTGGGCAAGTAAAAAAGTGACTGACGAATCAAGCAAAGCACAAAGTTCGCCGTGTGGCTGGCAAGGCAGCGAGATTCGAAGCGCCTCTTAACGCCCACTGCCATTTGGCGCGCCTGAGTAAAGAAAAGCGGCAGATATAAAAGATGAGAGCAGAACAGCAGTGAGCCAAGACGGACAGTCAGCTCATTCAATTTTAATAAAAAATTTAAAAATATATTTTTTAACAATAAATCTTTCAATTCATTTTCAGATAGTAGCTAATTTTACTATCCAAGCGCCAAAAGATGCCTCTGGTTCCGTTCGCCGCACTCTTCGCTGTTTTGCTCGCATTCGCTGAGGCCGCTTGCAACGACAATCATCCCAAGTATGTTTATGATTGATTACATTTCTTAACAGTCTTTGTTACCTGTAAAGGCACAGTTTCTTTAAAAAAAAAGCAAGCCAAAACAAAGAAACCTCCTTCTCCAGCTGCTCGTCATGGAATCGCAACGGTTTCTGTGGCTCCGCCCTCTACACGACCGCCCAGAAGCAGAAGTTCTGCCCAAAAACGTGCGGAATCTGTCCGGCGGACGACTGCGGCGACCGTCATCCCAAGTTTGTAATTTCAATAAAATTTAAAAGAAAAAAGGAAATTTTTCTATAAGGAAAAACAAACGATAAAGTCGAAAAAAAGGCTGGAATATTTTACTTATAAATATAATTAACTTATAAATATATCAAGATTGAATCAACTTTCTCCTCTTTCTAAGCTGCCCCGTGTGGGCGTCGAATGGCTTCTGCGCGAGCTCGCTCTACAGCGATGGACAGAAGCAGCAGTTCTGCGCAAAAACCTGCAATCGCTGCGCGAAGGTAACCGAGGCTCCAACGCCCAAGCCGACTCCGGCTCCAACGACTACGACGACAAAGAAACCGGACCCCGTGAAGCCTGGAGAGACTGGAGGAGAAAAACCTGACCCCGTGAAGCCAGGAGAGACTGGAGGAGAAAAACCTGACCCCGTGAAGCCTGGAGAGACTGGAGGAGGAAAACCTGACCCCGTGAAGCCTGGAGAGACTGGAGGAGAAAAACCTGACCCCGTGAAGCCTGAAGAGACCGGAGGAGAAAAACCTGACCCAGTGAAGCCTGGAGAGACCGGAGGAGAAAAACCTGACCCCGTGAAGCCTGGAGAGACCGGAGGGGGCGAAGCCGTCAAATCTTAGTAGCTTTTCGTCTCATGTTTTCGTCAAATGCGATAAATGATATCGATTATCGACAAATGTGTCCACTGTTAAGTCAACACTCTGCTTGCTGATACGCCGGTTTAATTAACCAAGTATGATGTACGACAAGGCACAGGCTTAGAAAGCATACGCCGCATCTCGGCATACAATCGTGATTATCTCAGACTTGCTCTCTTCACCATGCTGGGTTACCTTCTGAATCTCTGAGCTCGTTCTGACTGGGTTCATTTCCCGAATAGGGTTAATGGTTTTGAGGCAAGTGCAACTTTCGCTCTAAGAGCCAAGATATTCGATGATAGAACATCCAGTGCTGAACGCTTAGATTGAACATCGTCGACGACTCAACGCTACTTTGACCAAGATTGAATGTGAGGCAGCAAATCATTGAGGAAATGAGGCATCTTTGGCTGCCTTTCCTGCGATGAAGATATTTTGGCAAAGCTAATTATCTTCCTCTTTATTTTCATAATGAGACTTGCCTTTATGCGAAACACGAGTATACAAGTGTATATTTGAATGAATTACCATTACAGTCCATTCTTTAAGTCCTTTCTTTAATATACTTTGCATTTTTTTATTCCGAAATTCTTGAAAACGTTTAAAAAGTATACAAAATTTGTCGAGATTGTCCGAACATTTTGAAGGCTCTATCTAAAAAGGTGATGAAGATTTCCGATGTCGCATTCCAGCATTCCCAATTCCTATTGGGGAAGACGGCAGCAGACGTTGTCATTGTTATTCAGCGACTTGCGAAGGTATTCGTAGCCGGCATTGCAGCTTCCATTAATGTATTCTGACAATGAGCAATCGATTATATTTGAGATAATCGATCGCTCTTCTTACAGGCAAAATTGATCATGGCAATATTACCTCCTTGGAAGTCTCCGTGGTAGCAGACTCGCTCGCTGGCCAGTGCCGGGGCGGCGCTCCCATTCCATCATTTTCTTTTATTCCTCTTAATCCGGGTAGCAGCATTGCTACTTGACGCAGACTCCGCTCGAAGCACACTTTCCGCCATTCCAGCACGAATATGGAATTAAAAATAGTACTTTCAATATTGTTCCTTTTGTTTATACTTTATAGTAGACACCTTTAATATCTAAAAAAAAAAAAGGAGATTGTAATTCTTACCATTGAGACGATCCCAAATTTGCCATCACGATATTCGAAATCGGGTTATTAACACAATACGCTTAAATTAATTGTTGTGAATGCTATTAGGTCATTCCATTTCAGAGTAGCGGTATATGGACCAATGAACGCTCTCGATGGGCATAATGAATGTGACCTGCGAGAGCGGAGGACGGCGATGATTGGATCACTCAAGCGACTTCGCCTGCTACCTGCCCCCCCCCCTCCACTTTGCGGCCGCTTTTTTACGCTTATTTAGTTGCATATTTAGAAGCTTCTTCTTAAGCATATCAAAATGCCGCCTCAACGAGAATCTGATTACGTGTCTTTCTTTAAAAAAAAAAGATGACTTCTACATTTAGCACGAGAAGAAGGAAGCCGCAATGAGCCGGCATCCCTTACCTACAGCGACGAGGCACTTTGTGAATCGTAAAATGTTCGTTAAGGTCACATTATTAACAACTTTGTACTGCTCTGAAGAAAACTGCGAACTAAAATAGTTGGGCGGCGCAGAAATATTTGCATAGTTTCTAGATATGTTAATAAGACCTTTTTAGCCTCAAAAGCATGAAGAAGAAGGAACTTGACTGATTGTGAAAAAAATTTTAAGCTCAATTAATTATTATTTTCAAATAAAGATTTCATAAGGAAAAAAGGAAATTATGTATTCGAACCCGTCAGTGAGCCGCTCTGATTTTACTTATGGAATAGGAAGGAGAACCATGCACTTGGCTTGCACTCCCTGAAGAGCTGAGTTGGGAAGGGTGGGGGAGAAGGGAGGGCGCAAGGTTGCCAACGATGCCAAAAGAATATTTTGGATTGGAACTGAGACGGGCCGGTGCGATCAGACTCAGGCAAGGGTAAAAAACAACCCGTTAGAACGACTCCCGGATTTCTCCAACTGTTTGTTCAACGCAAAATCAGTGGGCGCCCTCTCATTTTGGGTAAGTAAAAAAGTGACTGACGAATAAAGCAAAGCACAAAGTTCGCCGTGTGGCTGGCAAGGCAGCGAGATTCGAAGCGCCTCTTAACGCCCACTGCCATTTGGCGCGCCTGAGTAAAGAAAAGCGGCAGATATAAAAGATGAGAGCAGAACAGCAGTGAGCCAAGACGGACTGTCAGCTCATTCAATTTTAATAAAAAATTTAAAAATATATTTTTTTAGCAATAAAGTTTTCAATTCATTATCGAGTCGTCATTTTCAGATAGTAGCTAATTTTACTATCCAAGCGCCAAAAGATGCCTCTGGTTCCGTTCGCCGCACTCTTCGCTGTTTTGCTCGCATTCGCTGAGGCCGCTTGCAACGACAATCATCCCAAGTATGTTTATGATTGATTACATTTCTTAACAGTCTTTGTTACCTGTAAAGGCACAGTTTCTTTAAAAAAAAGCAAGCCAAAACAAAGAAACCTCCTTCTCCAGCTGCCCGTCATGGAATCGCAACGGTTTCTGTGGCTCCGCTCTCTACACGACCGCCCAGAAGCAGAAGTTCTGCCCAAAAACGTGCGGAATGTGTCCGGCTGACGATTGCGGCGACCGTCATCCTAAGTTTGTTATTTCAATCAAATTTAAAAAAAAGGAAATTTTTCTATAAGGAAAAACAAACGATAAAGTCGAAAAAAAGGCTGGAATATTTTACTTATAAATATAATTAACTTATACATATATCAAGATTGAATCAACTTTCTCCTCTTTCTAAGCTGCCCCGTGTGGGCTTCGAATGGCTTCTGCGCGAGCTCGCTCTACAGCGATGGACAGAAGCAGCAGTTCTGCGCAAAAACCTGCAATCGCTGCGCGAAGGTAACCGAGGCTCCAACGCCCAAGCCGACTCCGGCTCCAACGACTACGACGACAAAGAAACCGGACCCCGTGAAGCCTGGCGAGACCGGAGGAGAAAAACCTGACCCCGTGAAGCCTGGAGAGACCGGAGGAGAAAAACCTGACCCCGTGAAGCCTGGAGAGACCGGAGGAGAAAAACCTGACCCCGTGAAGCCTGGAGAGACCGGAGGAGAAAAACCTGACCCCGTGAAGCCTGGAGAGACCGGAGGAGAAAAACCTGACCCCGTGAAGCCTGGAGAGACCGGAGGGGGAGAAGTCGTCAAATCCTAGTAGCTTTTCGTCTCATGTTTTCGTCAAATGCGATAAATGATATCGATTATCGACAAATGTGTCCACTGTTAAGTCAACACTCTGCTTGCTGATACGCCGGTTTAATTAACCAAGTATGATGTACGACAAGGCACAGGCTTAGAAAGCATACGCCGCATCTCGGCATACAATCGTGATTATCTCAGACTTGCTCTCTTCACCATGCTGGGTTACCTTCTGAATCTCTGAGCTCGTTCTGACTGGGTTCATTTCCCGAATAGGGTTAATGGTTTTGAGGCAAGTGCAACTTTCGCTCTAAGAGCCAAGATATTCGATGATAGAACATCCAGTGCTGAACGCTTAGATTGAACATCGTCGACGACTCAACGCTACTTTGACCAAGATTGAATGTGAGGCAGCAAATCATTGAGGAAATGAGGCATCTTTGGCTGCCTTTCCTGCGATGAAGATATTTTGGCAAAGCTAATTATCTTCCTCTTTATTTTCATAATGAGACTTGCCTTTATGCGAAACACGAGTATACAAGTGTATATTTGAATGAATTACCATTACAGTCCATTCTTTAAGTCCTTTCTTTAATATACTTTGCATTTTTTTATTCCGAAATTCTTGAAAACGTTTAAAAAGTATACAAAATTTGTCGAGATTGTCCGAACATTTTGAAGGCTCTATCTAAAAAGGTGATGAAGATTTCCGATGTCGCATTCCAGCATTCCCAATTCCTATTGGGGAAGACGGCGGCAGACGTTGTCATTGTTATTCAGCGACTTGCGAAGGTATTCGTAGCCGGCATTGCAGCTTCCATTAATGTATTCTGACAATGAGCAATCGATTATATTTGAGATAATCGATCGCTCTTCTTACAGGCAAAATTGATCATGACAATATTACCTCCTTGGAAGTCTCCGTGGTAGCAGACTCGCTCGCTGGCCAGTGCCGGGGTGGCGCTCCCATTCCATCATTTTCTTTTATTCCTCTTAATCCGGGTAGCAGCATTGCTACTTGACGCAGACTCCGCTCGAAGCACACTTTCCGCCATACCAGCACGAATATGGAATTAAAAATAGTACTTTCAATATTGTTCCTTTTGTTTATACTTTATAGTAGACACCTTTAATATCTAAAAAAAAAAAGGAGATTGTTATTCTTACCATTGAGACGATCCCAAATTTGCCATCACGACATTCGAAATCGGGTTATTGACAGTTGTTGGCGAGGCCGACATTGAAGAGAGCACGAGTACTATGAACTGCGCCATTGTGAGACTTACAACTGATGCTGCTTCAGCCCCGATCTCAGCCCTACTAGCTATTGAACAGCTCGAAAATTTTCATGCAGTCCCATTCAACATGGCGATTTCACAATATCGCTTGTTATTCGACGCCTGCGCAAATAGGTACATGCCGGCAGGGGAATAATGTTAGGAGAGAATTGGCTGTTTTTATGCGATCTAATTCACGAAAAATAATTATTCTAATGTAGAGATAAATTCATATGTTCCTCCCAATGTAAATTAGAGTAAACCCATTTACAGTAAGGGAATGGTGTTTGGCTCTAAAAATAGCTTTTAACACCTTTTTGGTGGATTTCATCAAATCCAATTCTCTCCTAACATCATTAGTCTGCCTTTATGTATTTACATGTTTGCACAAGCGTCGAATAACAAGCAGTATTGAGAAATTGTCATGTTGAATGGGACTTCGGAAACTCCTCAAATTTTTCCAGCTATGCAATCATTTATCATGCTCATATAAATAAGGGTAACATTGGGTCTGAAACAGCATCGGTTGCAAGTCTCAGAAGTCAAGTAATCATGTCTTCTGGATCGATGTTCTCGGCTCTCGTTCTCTCCGTTGCTCTCTTCACTGTCGGCATTGCAAACAACCACTTCCGTCGTCAAGAACTCAATTTCGAATGTCCCGAAGGCTATAATTGGGATGGTGCTTACGGTAGGTTTAAGCTTCTCCTTTTCTGGAATCTTAAATGGTGTCTATAAAGTGCCGCACAGTTCTGAAAGTATCGAAAACATTTAATTCCAGATTCGTGCTGGAACGGAGAAAAGTGCGCTGTGAGCGGAGTCTGCGTCAAAAACCGATGCTGCTACCCGGAAGGCTACGCTCCTGATTCTAAGGAAATGATGGAAATGATGATACGCAGGAAGATGCCCAGGCACCGATGAGCGAGCAATAGGAATTTGGAAAGTTGGACAAGGAAATCTGATTCAAATGGCTTCATCATAGTTTCTGATAAATGGTGAAAGGTGTTTAGAGAATCTTATATAAATAAAAAAAAGAACCAATTCGAGTGTTGTCAGACTATTGTTAATCTATTACATATGTAAGTAATTAATTAACAGAGCCTCTCTGTAAGACTCAAGGAGGCTTCTATACTTTTGACTACCATCCATGGTACGTTTGATCGAAATGAAATTTTTCTGCATATTATATTTCATTCTTTTGGCAAAAGTACCATGGATGGTACTGAAAAGTAGAAAATGAACGTCAAATTTATGTTTCTCGTCTCAAACAACCTAATGGTACAGTTTTCAGAACATAAGTTCCATTCGTACCAGCTTTCGCAGAACAGCTCAAAATAGTTGAATCCTGTCGCCGATTTTTTGTCGAAATTTCAAGATTTCTGAAAAATGTACAGGTTTTGCATTTTCATCGAAGGATATATTATGTAAAAGTCTTTGCTCTTTCGAATGGTTTTGACCTTTTTGGTAATCCGATTCACAAATGACCTGATAGTTCGCTTCGAAGGAGTTTTCATACATTTATTTCGCCTTCTGGGCTCGTGAAAATTAAATTTCTTGACTTTTAGAGTACTGTTGAGTGTTAAATCATGAATGAACTTCAAAGAATCATGAATTAAAAAAAGAATTAAAAAGCTGTACCCGAATCAGTTTTAACTGCTCTTTCTTGTAGAATAAATATTATGTATTAATTCGGTCTATATGACCCATTAATGATCCAAAGAATGAGTATTTTAACACCAGAATTTGGCCAAAAACACAAAAAGTCAATTTTAGGCCTTTAGACTAATTTCTTTTGCGAATAAAGTATATACCATTTTAAAGAAATATTAAGTACAACGTTAGATATGGCCTTCCAAAGTTTTTGAACATTTTTACATATATCTAAGAGAAAAATTTTTTTTCAAACTTTTTGTCCACCTTTTCTTCTTTATGATTCTTTATGAATAGTAGATGTATCCTTCATAATGTTTCCAAAGTAAAAGAAAACAAAAATTCCAAGTTGCAGACGCTCTTTGAACCTTACAGAGGGGCTCTCTTAAAAGAATAAGTGAATAACATAATCCGAATTTCCTCAAAAATCTAATTTTGCGCTAAGATGAGGATGGAAAGCTTGGAACACGCTGACCCAACCATCGCCCTCGCCGTCCTTACCTCTCGTAGGTCATCATTCCTTATGCTCTTCTTGAACTCGCATCCGCCCAAGCACTGCAACGTAAAACGACATTTTTCATTGAATTTCTGATGAATCCTTAGAATACTGTTTTTCCTTTTTCTGTTTTTGCTTTGCATTTAAGTAAGTGCTCGAGGCTCTATTTTCAATTCGTGATTGATTATCTATTCCCATTTAATGCTGGTGAATGCAAAAACAATTTTTTTTATTTAATAGATTTGTATTGTGGCAATTGGAGCCGCCTTTCATTCGGTCTCTTGTCTAAATGGTTCCGTTCGTTCCACATATTCCTCCATCCCTGCCCTGCCGTGCTATTAATCTAGGAAGAAAAGTGGATCCAGTGTTCAGTAAAATTTGGTCGAACTAAAATGGAAACATGGAGCAGGTTTTTTGCCGTTTTACTATGAAAAATGGCGAAAATGGCTCCAGTTTCGCTCAAAAGCCAACCCACTTCTTAAACTGGACCCATATTCAAACTGGACGCAGTTTATTTCTCTAACAGGAAAGAGTGAGCAAAAGTGAGAGGGCAAAAGTGTGTAGAAAACCTTTACTCACTTTTGCTCTCTCAAATTCGCGCACTCTCTAAAACTGTGCGCACGGTTTCAAATGTGCAGCACGTTTCGCGCCCACGAATGACGGAACAGAAAAATATACGAGTGGTGACGAGGCCAGCGTGCTACTTATTTGTCTTGAAAATAGTTACTTGTGCTTTATTTGTCGTAGTAATTGCTTTTCCTTTCATGCGTGAGGTTCCGTCACTGATTGTGATATGCTTGAACTAGCGAAAACCCTTGAACAGTTCTGCGCTCCATGAAAATTGTTGTTTTGTTCTTTTTGTTCTTTTCATAAGAAGCTTTGCGATGTTTATTCCTGCTGTATTCATATGGCTATTCAGCTTGTCATGGCGATGCTCTACTCGGAGTTCGCCATTGGCGAGGACACCAAGGCGATCATGTTCTTCGATCTGGCGGAAAGTTGATTCGGCGCCGGCGCCAGCGAGGAACAAGGGCTCTGCCGCGCACGCCGGACCATAACGTAACCTTTTGTGTTCTTTGTAGTCTAGGTTATTGTTGAACCCACTCGTTCGATTGTTTTTCATGCGAATCTGATGCATTGGGTAACCATTAATGTTGTTTTCCTTTTAAAAAAAAGGAATGAACTGCTCACAAGGGAAGAATATCCATTCAACATTACTGAAATGATATTCTTTTTATGAAGAATGTGTTCTATTCAGCTGCTGGCCAACTCCAACTCGGGTTTCGCCATTCGTGATAACATCAGGGCGCTCTTCTTCTTCGTTGGCGCCGGCGCCAGAGAAGAGTTGGGGCTGCTGTCGCGGCCGCAGGATACTAAGGTGCACGTTGCAATTTGAAACTTTACTTAAGCTGTGTTATTGTTGCTTCCACGTAATCATTTTGTGTATAATGGCGGTTTACTTGATGATTGAATGTTTTGGGGCAACACCATATGTTTTCTTCTTCAGCAAAAGAAATTTTCTTGTAACGGAAGAATTTCCTCCCTGTGGGTTGTTATGCCGCATTCAATATACCATTCGATTATCCGCCGATTACGAATAAGCTATCTATTTTTGTCCAGCAATCAATACGGAGTTGCGAATATTGATTTTGTCGAAAATGACTGTATTCACGTGTTAAAACTGATTAACATTGAACTAATGATTACCGTAATGAAATGGGAGGTAGAACCCCATGAAGAATTTAATACTACGTTAAACTATTTCACTTGCAGTCCCGGCCTGCTCACCAACCACCGCTTCCGAGCACTCTAGCAGCGATCTGCTACACGTCAGGAACCACCGGGACACTCAAGGTGCCTTATTACGCTTACCGTAGCATACTGTAGTCTCCACACCGAAATAATATTATTTTTCCTTTCTTCCTTCTCATACTTCACTTATTGCTAGTGAAATATTTATGTTAATATTCTGCAGGGAGTGATGCTGACGCATGGAAATGTGATTGCTGACGCGACCACTCTCTTGTACTTCAAGCAGTCCGGAATTGTTGACACGGTACGTTATCATTTCTAAAATTGAAGCTTTTAAGATTAAATATTGAGATGTTTAAACGACAGAAACGTTTTCAAGTGACTCTTTTCTTGCATCACATATGTTACTGTAGACTTTTTACAGTATACTTTTCGCCAAACTCATCCTGTTTTTATTTGGCCTTGCAAGTAAATTATCCTTTCTTAGCGGAAATACTTGGTGTAAGAACCACTTGGTATCTCCTATCTCTCTCTCTCTCTCTCTCTCTCTCTCTCTCTCTCTCTCTATCTCTCTGTCTACCTCTTTCATATCACAACAAAGCTTTAGCTATTTATTTCGATGCCTTTCTGAATTGACATTCTTATTTAATCTCAGTCCCGTTCCTTATCGTTTCAGATTGAACACACGATTCAGCGTCGTTACATGCACAACGAGAAATATCCGGAGTTCCGCAAGGTAAAAAGGAGATGTTCAGATATTTGCTTTTGCTTTTTCTTCATTTATTTACCTATTATTGTCTTATGATTTCATTTTCGAGTTTTATGTTGTTGTTTTTTGTTAATCACTTAGTCTTTGTAAAATGTGTTTAAGTAGATGCAATGGCAAAACCTAAAACCAAAAATTCATTACGTGTAGTTCAATTATGTATTTAAAACAATTAATTTTTTTAATTAATTAAAATACTTATTAAAAACTATATTGATAATGCCAGATGCGCCAGCGACACACGGAACTCCGCTCGAAGCTGGAGGTGCTCAAGTCGCGGATCGATGGCTGGGAACAAAGCGATCGGAGTGGTGGCCAGCCATTCAAGGCAGGCCCCCTCTCCGCCGCAGCCATCAACGATCTCTTTGCCGTCTCCTGACCCGGCCCTCTGAGAGGGCTATATCTATGACCCTAAGGGTCCTCTCATGCCCCCTACCATGTCCATTCCGACCCTCTCCCTCCCTTGCCGTACAGTTTTTGTGTTTATTCTCTCATGCATGCATTGATCCCTGTTTTGTCATATAAACTTCGTTGCCCGGTCATATTATTCTCTTTCTCTTCTTCTTTCTTTTTCTCTTTCCTTCACCTTCTCCCTCTGTCTCTCTCTCTATTTCCTTGCGGCTGAAAGCCACAAATAAAGAAAGTTTTATTAATACGCTTCAATCGCAATGTAGATTTTTTTTTCATTTACTGAGCATATAAGGTGTTTGGCCCTTCTGCCGGCGAAGGTCCACAAGAAAGTCCACTCAACGGTGAAAGTGGCAGAGGGAGAGCCGAAGCAGCTCCAGCAACCCACTAATCAAGATGGAACACTCACTGATTATGGAAAGTGGGTTGAGATGGACAGAGAGAAAGAGTTAGAACAAAACTATTTGGGAACATGGGACAAAGGCAATTAGAAACGTGCGCCACGTTTGGCTCTAAACTGGACCCAGTTTAAAATAAAAAGGTGGGCACCTTTTTGCGAAACCGGTTCCAGTTTTGTCAAGATTAATAGCACGGCTGATCCGAAAATAAAAGAAGGAAAATTGCCAAATTGGTAGACACCTTTAAAATTCCGGCTTGAGGGCGGCTACGCTAACTAAGCGCAGTATCCGTCCCAATTTCCACAAGGATTCAGAACTTGACCGTTTGAATCAATGTGGATAGAGATACATATCTCATGGTCCGATTCAAGGAATTTGTGTATGCAACGCATGTCTTAATTTTGATCTATTTATGTATATTGCACTTATTCAGGGAATCTGGATCGTTTTTCCCCTCTTCTTTCTCACAATCCTCTTTTCGCTGGTAGTGATCGCCATTCTAGTCTGCGCGATCGTCAAGACAGTCATACGATAATGTCCATCACTATTAAAGGAATATATGTAGCTGCAAGTCTACAATAACTTATCACAACATATTTAAGAGAGCATGTCAGTAAGCTTCGAGCGCGGCCTGCCCCGGGAAAATTGTTTTCGAATTCGTTAACAGAAAAATTTTTCTTATACAACTCGACACGCTCTATTTAATGAGCCTAATTTCATCATCATCCGATTTTTTCCCTTCGGGATACACTACCGTAACCCTAAAAATTCATTGAGCCATAAATCCGCTCAAAATTTGTTTTGAGAAACGATGTACATATCGTTCAATAGCATTTCGAAAGCGCTTCAAATTTCATCAAGGAACATGTTTTGTTAAGATTTCATTTTGATCAAGAAAATTGGCTTTAAATAATATGAAGGTTAATCACAACACTTTATGGCCATTTCTCCACTCTGGGACCTAGATGGAAAGAAAGAGCGTGAAATTTTCTACAAAATAAGCACCTTTAAAAAAAAATTAAAGTGTACGATGTCTTCGATATCACGCGAAAAATACGCGGGAGTCGGTCAAAATGGTGCATTTTCGGTCGCCGAGGCACAGTGCATGCGCATTCATTGGTCCATAACTACGCTCAATCTTAATATTATAAAATCGTAAGTATATCATCTAAGAGCTCTCATGGAGCTCTTCAAATGTCGCCGAGGCACAGTGCATGCGCATTCATTGGTAACAATATTTCGTAAAGGGGTTCACCTTGTACGAAATTTCATCCTCTTTCTAATGATGTATCTTTGGGCTTGTAGAAATGTTTCTGAAGTAGTTTTTTAAGCGTTCTTATTATACAAAACGAAATTTCCCATATAAATCCAAACTTTTCAATAAAAGTATGTATGTAACATTTGAAGAGCTCCATGAGAGCTCTTAGATGATATACTTAGGATTTTATAATATTAAGATTGAGCGTAGTTATGGACCAATGAATGTGCATGCACTGTGCCTCGGCGACCGAAAATGCACCATTTTGACCGACTCCCGCGTAGTTTTCGCGTGATATCGAAGACATCGTACGCTTTAATTTTTTTTTAAGGTGCTTATTTTGTAGCAAATTTCACGCTCTTTCTTTCTATCTAGGTCCCAGAGTGGAGAAATGGCCATAAAGTGTTGTGATTAACCTTCATATTATTTAAAGCCAATTTTCTTGATCAAAATGAAATCTTAACAAAACATGTTCCTTGATGAAATTTGAAGCGCTTTCGAAATGCTATTGAATGATATGTACATGGTTTCACAAAACAGGTTTTGGATGAAGTTATGGCTCAATGAATTTTCAGGGTTACGGTAGTGTATCCCGAAGGGAAAAATCGGATGATGATGAAATTAGATAGAGCGTGTCGAGTTGTATAAGAAAAATGTTTTGTGTTAACAAATTCGAAAACAATTTTCCCGGGGCAGGCTGCCTTAAGCGCATGCTCGACTCTTACAGAGAGGCCCTCTTAAATAGATTACGGTAGACTTTAGTGCCCTTTAGAGTAATTTGAAATCGTACATAATTTTTCCGTGCCCTCCTTTAAGGATATTTCCTTGCTTTCGTATGCTTCGTGTTTGCTCGACTGTTCTCGAAAGGGAGAGAGAGATTTCGAAACATCGCCGGGTCCTTGAGGAAAGGAATCGAAAAAATGGCAACGAAAGTGAAGTGATTCATAATGCATAATACAATGATTCTAACTGCCACCAGGAATCGACTGGACCGCACAAGAAAGACAGAAATCAAAATTCTATCGAGCCTTCTTCTGTGTGTAATAACGAATAGAAAGCAGTAACGTTCCTCCCTCAGACTTGAGTAATTAAACCTTTATCGTCAACAAGCTATTATGAACGACTTTTAGAAACATAGAGACAAATTGCAAGATCTATGTTAATTCTGCTCTTAAATGCTCCTTTTTATTGTGTCTGTTAAAAGGATGACAACGCATTCTATTCTCTCACAATCAGGGAAGGTAGCTGAATCATTTGAGGGAATAAACATAATGCGAGAGATGAGCTAGCGCGTTGGACAATTGGAGACGGAAAGGAAGGAAATTATGAATCGCTCGCATTTGCTTCTCTCAGATGTCTCCCTACTTTACCTTTTCTCTACTTGTAATTTTGGCAATCTGCCAACATTCTGGATTACTCACTGCGTGGCCTCCATTTCCAACTCTCTCCTTCCCATTTCCTATCTGCGCTCTCAACAAGCCTGCTTATTTAATAGAATTGTTCTCATCTGGAGCTGTCATGTCCATTATTGATACTATTGGCTGTTTACCGCAGTTTCTTTTTTAGCCGTCAGCTAATGCTATATCAGTTTCCGGCATGAATGTTTATTCGGATGTTATTTTGCGAAGACCATTCCAATGGACTTAACCCGGAAGCACGGTAAATGTTACGCTGCTCTCAGGTGGAATGTTACGATGAGCCGAACATTGCGCGGTCGCCCCGATATGTTCTGCTCATCGTAACATTCCACCGGCAGCAACGCAGAACGCTTTCTTTCATTTGCATGCCTTGCTCGGATACCATTGAATATTCAGTTTTTCTCGTATATTTTTCTCGCATCTTTCGCTCTCTCTCTTTCTCCATTTCATCTTCAAGTGTTGTCACATTATCATTAATGTTTTGAATAAATAAATAAATAAATAAGCCTTCATTGCTGTGCCTTGAATCTCTCTCATCTAGATTTTCTCTTTCTCTTTTCGCCCTTCTTTCACACTTTTCTATCGCTCTCTTCTCTCTCAGTCTCTCTCTCTCTTTCTGTTTGCCTCTTTCTTTTCTCACACTTCTCTCTCTCTAATTCGTAATGTAAAAACAAGAATTATGGGCTTTAAGAACTTTCAAAAAAGTCATAAAACCAGTGCAAATTAAACCTCTTCTCTATCTGTGCAATGGGTAATCACTTCCCCTATCGCCCATCTATCAGTAGATATTCTACTTCTTATCTCATAACCGTGCTTAATAATTCACTCCTGTGATTTCCAACGCTATGTTCTAATGCCTACATATGCCTCACGGGGAACTTTGACTTTTTCCTAGCATAACACCGGTATAAAAGCGCCCTATCTCGGCTGCGCCAAATGAACTAGACCCTGTTCAACTCATCGGCTTTGCTCGTTTAATTAGCCAAGTATGGGTCTGACTGCGATTAACGAGATACTTAACCACTTGGCGCATTTCAGGGACATCTGATTGATCACCTAGCAGGAGACTGCGACATCTGCCACGCGGCAGAGAAGAAAACGAGGACGAGTCTTTGCCTAAGGCGCGGAAGCATCCCTGTGGCTGGTGCGAAGAGGGGCACAGAGGTGAGCTCTAGGGCTTGACGTGGAAGGTATTATTTGAATTATGCCTATTCGACTTATAGTTCCTCTTCATAGACATTTGGCTTTATTTAAGCTGTTTGGCTTAATGGTTTTACTTTTAAATGTTAAATTGTTTTTATACATTTTTTTATGATGTGGCGCACCCGTTATGCGGCCGTCGCCACGGCTCTGTTCTCGGTCATCATAATTACAATCGCCAGCATCCTGTTTCTCGTGGCAAAAGACATCGACCCGCAAGTCAACAAGGTTTTGAATTTATTCTGTCAAGCACATTTATGTACAACAAGGTGGAGATTATTTTCTACTGGATTACGTTGTCTATTTTTCATGGAATATTTTTGCACAGTATTTTCTGCCCTTCTACTAAAAATTCGATTCATCCACTTTGCAATTATAAGACAATTTCCAACTTTTCTTTCAGTATGAAAGTGAAAAGAAAAAGAGGGAGAGAGTACGTGATAGATAGAGAAAAATGAAAGGTTTTTCTTCTGAAGGACGCCGTCGTTCGCCGCTATCGAAACACTCTGTCCGTCTGGTTTTTTCACACTGCGAATGAAAGAGGGAGAGCAAGTCTGAACCAACTGGGGCCATTCGTTTTCGTGTAAGTGTCGTCAATATATATATATATATATATATATATATTTATTTATATATATATATATATATATATATATATATATAAAATTGCTATATTCTTTTCGTGTAGTATTTGATAAAATGCATAGAATGTATGAAGGACTTCGCTTCTATTTATAAAGGGATGAAAACATCTGGCCGGAAATATATATATATATATATATATATATATATATATATAAATAGATATATATATATATATATATACATAATATATATATATATATCTGTATATATATAACGTCTTTAAGTGAACTACCATGGCTTATTAGATTTGTCTGGTGTAATTATGGGTATTAAATGATGAATAGAAATATATAAAATTTTGTTGCTAATTTAAACAAGTTACAGGGAAGAGAATTTCCGAGCACTCACAGACAACGATTCGAATGGTGTTTATGAGATCGAACGCAGTTACCATTTTAATTCATCATTATCGTGTGAGCATTGTACCCTTGCTGTACGGGTATCAATTCCTAACGTATTTATGGAGGTATCCCTTCACACAACTCCCTTATATTTTTATTTTATTTTATTAAATTTTTCATTACCGTTTTCTTCTTGTGCAAACAACAGCAAAACACTCTATTAAATTTTTTACCCGAATATTTTCGGTTATTTATCTGTTTATTTAAAGCAAATTGCGGCAGAATATAATTTTGTTCATGAGTAATCAATTAATCTAATGTTTAGCTATTCATAGAAATGGATAGATTAAAACCAAATGATTAGTTCTTTTTTTACAGAAATTGAAGGACATTTCCAATCTTCAATCGTCGACTTCACAGGCTTGCAATTCAAAACATTCAGGATGCCCTCAATCGCCATTCGTCGCTTTCGAATGTAACAGTAAGTTTTTCTTTTACATGAGAGAAATATTATAGCCTATCCGTATTCTTTATGATCTCAAAAGGCTATGAAATTAGTTGTATTGTTGAATTGTTCATCACTTTAGAATCGACATTTTGGCTGGAAAAGGCAAGAAGTATTTTCTGTCCTAGGTAAAAATTGGTTTTTGAAAACCAACCTAATTGTAAGGCTCGAACAAACATCACAAACATAGACATATTTTCAAGGTTAAAAAACACACTTTATATAGCTGCATTTTTCTGTTCTACAAAATGTATTACTTTTTGAAAATATTTCCATCTGTATAGTAGGACACTGGGGAACATTATCTTTTTTATTGCTTATGTGTTCATATCGAGTTATTGCGCTTTGCAGGTGTCCGAGGCACTATTAGCTGGCTACGACGATGGCATTGACAGCGCTGCTTGCAATGACGGGATTATAAAGCCCATATGCAAACAACTCGATATCCCGAATAAACTGGGATTTTTCACAAAGGTTAACAGGACTTTTCTTTCATATGTTTATTGATTTTATTTAGACAATATTTTGCACTATTATTTGTGCTGAGGAAATACACTGTGGCCCATCATTGTTGTTAATCATATCTCTTTCTGAAGCCGGTTATGGAGAAATTAGAGAAATAAAAGAGAAAAATAAATAATAAAAAAGTCAAGAAATTGAGATAGGTTTTTTTTCCTTCAGCAGAAGCGTGCGAGTGCCCTAATCTATGCTGAGGGCATGGGAAACTCGCAGCGGCTCGTGAGTTTTGTTTCAGTTTTTTTTTGGGAAATTTTTCCAATTGTTATTTGGGCAGATAAATTCTTGTCTTTACCGACATACATTCATATCTATCATTGTTTACAAGAGCAATGTTTTGTTGTTATTAAACATGCTTGTCCGTTTAAATTTTATTCGTAATTGCACTAAAAAATGATAAATGCCACTTTATGCTTAATTGTAATATATTGCACTATTCAGCATTACCGTATTTAATATTACCGCATATTGAATAAGGTATTCAACTGGAATGGCAAGAAGACGTTGCCAACGTTCTGGTGGAGTTCTCCGCACTTGAGAATGATCAACGGCTCAGATGGCCAAATGTTCCCGCCCCTTCAGAGTAAGGAGGAGTCGTTTGAAGCCTTTGCCAGCCAGGCATGCGGGTAAAGTTTAAATTTAAGAAAAATATTTCTTTCTTTCTTTCTATTTATTCATCGTGTTTGCTTGTTCACATACTAGGATGTTGTTTTAAATTTTTTTTGGGGCCAGTTTTTTTTTCTGTCGAAGAGTTCGCTGCTAATACCAAATAGCCTGGCTTTAAAGATCTCAAGATCTTCCCAGAACTTTTTCAAGCACTCTGTTGAGAGACAGGATGCAAGCGCGGTGATTGAATGCAGGATTTTGATTCAATGAATTTACCTACATATGTTTGCAAGCGCCACTAAAAGGATTATGCAAATCAACATTGAAATGAAGAGGCCGCAGATCGAGGCAGTACGGTAGGAATGAGCTCATTTAGAAGGATAGAGTGAGAGCGAGGCAGCGACTGGGAGGCATCGTAAGAATAATCAACATGTATGTATGTATGTACATATGTATTTCTTAATGGTGCCCCTGTAAACAGTTTCTTAATGATCTGGATTTCATTTCACGGATTCTTCACATTTTCGCCGTCAATTTTATGTCATTGCAATTACATCTTAAAATCTGCTTGATACGGTTGCCGGTTTACTCAAGTTTAATGATAAAATTATCTTGTTTCCGATACCTCGTATCAGATGTCTGTTAGCTTTATTTATTTTGTGTGTTCATTTATTTATACATATATTTATTGATAAAAAATATTGATTAGTTTGTATAAATTTTTTTCAAATTTGCAAATTGATTTTCAGCATCGTCATGTCGGTAAACTCCTCAACCAAGCCCATACTTTGGCTAAGAGAAACCGCCTTCCTTCTACCGAACGTCTGAAATGTCCTCCTTGAGCTCACGATTTCAACTTTTTTTCTTTTTTAAGTACGTAATAATCAAAACAAGTCTGGTTGTCACCTTTCGACAGAACAGCATTTCCTGTTCATTCCATATTCCTGTTTTTTTGACACACTTTATTCCTAGGAAGATGAGCACACTTCTTTCAAGTTGTATTACTTGATTCCCTTCGAATGCATAATTTTATGCATAGATAAACGTCATATGATTTGAAGAAAAGCTCATGTAGCGCTCGTTCATTCATTTTTTTTCTTTGTTAAAATTAGTTGAACGCATATGATGGGAAAAAAACCGAATGCACATTTTGTATGAATGTTTGAATATTGTTGCAATCACATTATATTTGTGTGTCTAAATTTCTTGTTCTAACGTATTACTGAATTTGTGTGTGTCTTTGTTTCAACCACATTGCCTTACGTTTAGGGAACTAGCACTAAATAATGAAGCTTCTCAAAGTTGAATAAAATGTCACTTAAATTTCTTTCGTTACTCCATCAATATATGTGCACAATAAATTAATAGAATGTGTAGCAGGAGTTAATGAAATGATGAACACGCATAATTTGCGAATAGATATTATGTTTCACGCATTTTCAGCTTTAATATTTGCGTCGACACTTTACTTTTCCCCTATAAAAGCTTATTCGTATCGTTGGCTCCATCGGAAATATATATACCTTTCATTCGAAATCGAGTTCATAAGTCGGTTGTTTGCCAGGCCGACATTGAAGAGGACGACGGAAAGCACGAGGGCACACGAACAGCGAGAAGGAAGACATGATTACTTGACTTGTGCAACTTGCTACTGAAGCTGCTTAGCATGTAATGTTAGTCCTACAGATTTATATGAACATGATAAATGATTGAATAGCTTTAAACACTTGAAATCTCATTCAGCCTAGCGATTTCGCCTAATATTTTCGCCCTGTTTAACAAATACTGTTGAAAGTTGCAGTATTTGGCTGCAGATAACCTGAGGAGAAAAGAAATGAAGACTTGTTAAATTCTAGTGGTCGCCCAGAAGGAAGAATGGAGACTGAGACATTGAGAGAAAGACGAACAGGCAGAGAACGAGAAAAAGAAAAAGAGAGAAAGTAAGAAAGGGAGAAAAAGTTTAATGTACTTTAAGGCACATAATTTGATGCATATACATAAGCGAATCCATTCTATATTCTCTGCCGATCTCTTATTGTTTGTATCAGAAATTCTCTTGGTGTCTCGGTGAGAAGTCTATTTCTAGATTGTATATTCCAAGAATGCAGCTGGCAAGAAAAGACAAAACATCCATGTTTACGAGACGATGAATAGCCAACCATTGTAACTTTTCAGTTTTCTTCATACATACCAAAACTGTCGCCTACCATTAGCTCCGAAGTGTTTTAACTTTCTCTCACACTTAAACGTAGTAAATCCAGATGTAAACATTTGTAAAGAAATAAGCGCCAGATATGTATTTCCGATGAGACTTTTCAAGGGAAGTAGTAGACCCATATCATGTGAGCAGCCTTCGCTCTTTCGTACCCAGTGTATAACTACATAAGACTATTTCTTCGGCATATCAACATTCCATGAATCATACAGTCAGCAGATCTTCTTTGTCAGTTTCTTTCCTTGTCAGACGATTAACGTGATTAAATAGTATCATGTACAAGATGTGCGATATAATATGGTCAAAGCCTATTCTATCCGAAATCTGAGCTGCTAATGAATATCAACTAGCTACCCAGTTCGAGGATACGAGAACAGTGCACATCTAGGAATTTGTGACAGAGCGATTTATGGAAAAGGCTATGAGAAGAAACAAACGACGTGGAAGTGTAAATTCCAATGAGATCTCTCTCTCTCTCTCTCTCTCTCTCTGCTTCTTCCTTTCACTCTCTCTCTCTCTCTCTTTCTCTCTCTCTCTTTCTGCTTCTTACTCTCTCTCTCTCACTGCTTCTTCCTCTCTCTCTTTACTTCTTCCTCTCTCACTCTCTCTCTCTCTCTCTCTCTCTCTGTCTCTCTGCTTCTTCCTCTATACTAGGCGTCGTCAAAAGAAAAGTATCGTCATCTTCTTCCCGTCATCCATAGAATATTGCATTATTCGTACAATGTATGTACACTTTGATCTTAGCCAAAAGGACGAAAAGCTATGTATTTATTTGCAAATTACATTAACAACAACACACGAACTGGTTCTTTTTAATTAGACCTGTACTGTATCAGTTTAAATTATTAATAAATCGTCGTACCGTATGAGGCCAACCTTTGTCCGAAACATGAAAAGTATATTTGAGTGAATGGCACTTAAAATCGTTTCTTTAATATGCTTTGAATTTATTCTGATTTCAAAATTGTCACGAAAATACTTAGAACCGGACAAAGTTTTTCAAGATTATCTGAACACGCTCGATCCGAATACGTTATAAAGCCTAAATGATTCAAATTTGCTTATCTAACTTTCCCAATTACTATTGCTCGCTCATCGGTGCCTGGGCATCTTCCTGCGTATCCCATCCCATCATTTCCGTAGAATCAGGAGGGTAGCCTTCCGGGTAGCAGCATTGGTTCTTGACGCAGACTCCGCTCGCAGCGCACTTTTCTCCGTTCCAGCACGAATCTGGAATTAGAGTTATCGATGCTTTCAGAATTGTGCGGCATTTTATATACATACATCTTTTAAGATTCCAGAAAAGGAAAAGCTTCAACCTACCGTAGGCACCATCCCAGTTATGCCCTTCAGGACATTCGAAATCGAGTTCATAATCTTGGCGATGGAAGCGGTTGTTGGCGAGGCCGACATTGACGAGAGCAACGGAGAGAACAAGAGCCGCGAACAGCGATCCTGAAGACATGATAACTTATCTTGTGAGACTTGCAACTGATGCTGCATCAGATGCAATGGTAGCCCTATTTATATGAGCATGAGAAATGATTGAATAGCTGCAAACACTCTTGCAATCTTATTCAATCCGGCCATTTCAACAAATATTTCTAGTTATTCGACGCCTGCGCAAATACATATGTATTTACATACATCGCAGCTAGTGGATTAATGATAGGATGAATTAGCTGTTTTCATGCGATGTAATTCACGAAAAAAATAATTTCTGAAATACGGAGTTCACAAAGTCCACTGAGTGTGTGAAATTTAAAATTGCTAATTACAATTCCGAACTACATATGTATGTACATACATGTGTGGCCATTTCCTCAGCCATTTTGTCTTCTCGACTTGTTGTAATAGGCTAGAAACATCCAAAAACGTCTTTGCCACTAAAATGTTGTTAGCTGATTGTACAGATGTAGAAGAATCTGAATGCTGCAGAGAGGTCTTTGTGTTCATCCAATATAGGATACATTTGTGAAACGATTTCACAAACAGCTGAATCAACAAGCGCGCGGCAGGTCATATGGCTGCTAACCAGAAACAGCCTTTATGCTCAGTAGTATAAATAGGAAGATGAAACGGGTTGCACTTTATAATATCTTCCCTGAGTATTTCTTCATCAAGTCGTTTAAGTCCAGAATAATGATGACGTCATCTTCTGGATCGATCCGTTGCACTCTGGTCCTTGCCTTTGCCCTGTTCACAGTCGGCTGCGCTCATTTCCAAGATGCGCCGAAGGCTGGCTGCTCTTCAGGATACGTCGCAAGTGGCGGTCAGACGGGCTTAAATTAGCACGAAACCAATCGCGTAATCCATTTGAATCTTCCCGACATTGTAGTCGCGTCCCTCTTTTAATCACATGCTCGTTTTCTGGGAAAATACGCTAATCCAAGAACGAGTTTTTCGCTTCTTTAATCATGTTCTCATTTATCACTACTATGAAATACTACTTTAAATCGATGGTTTAGTATGATTATACCTAAACATTCATAGGAGATGCCTGCTGGAAAATAAGTTTGGTGTCCATGCCTAGAATGCCTCGGCTCGCTCTGCCCGCCCGGCAGCTACTGCGAGAATGGCTCTTGCTGCTTCCCGGAAAAGGAGCACTTCTGCCCTGATCATCTTCAAGTTGGAGGTGATAACTTTTTGCTTATTAAATAATAATTAAATTGGAAAACAAAAAAAATTGATTCACTGGAGCGATGATCATGCTCACCACCAGTTCACATTTTCTTTTTTCAGTCTGCGACCAGTATTTTGGCTGCCCGGACAATTGCTACAAGGAGTGTCAACGGCAGAACAGCTCCTCTGAAGAGCGATTCTGCTGCCGTCTTCCGCAGTAGAAAGTGTGCAAGGCGAGAAAATTCAAGGCGGTCTTAAAAGGGCTCCCTGAATCGTTCCATATGATAAATAGTAAATCAATCCGTATCAATCAGTAAAGTGCTCCTGTAATGTTCAGAGGATTTGAGCGCCGCTTACATACAATGAGGATTTTGTGAAAAGGGAATTCATCCTTCCACATGGAAAGCAGATGCGTAATACATAGGCTTATTTATAGGCTAGACATTCTTTGTCATATTTGCCACCTCAATGCCTAGGGATCGAAGAATTTCAGCCACACATGGAAATAGGAACGATGAAATAGCATGAGGAATCCAGTATAATCCTTCTGACTATATACAATAACTGTTTATTCGCTTATCGGGCTAATGTGAGATGACGAACGGGGGGGATCAACATACATATCACGTGGAAGTAGGCGATCGAACGGCTACGAAATGAACGACCAAAATTATTCATGGTCGGAGGCCAGTCAAAGTTGTTATTCCGAGTGGTACATTGTCGATGGATTGGAATTGAAGTTAAGCGAGTGTAAAACTCTTGAATTCGCGCCTTTTTCCTGGCACAAAGACGAACGAGCATGTTTTTATAATAATAAAAAAGAAAAAAAGCGACTACAACAGTCTGAAAAATTCAAATAAGTTACGGGTGAGTTTCGTGCTCCTTCAAAGCAAGTATAACAGATTTCACCACACATGGTAGAGCGGAAGTGACGAGCCTTCCCCACAGCTGACATGCCAAGAAAGGAGAAGAAAAAAAAGCTCAGTTTTTTCATCGTTCACAAGAACTTGTGCTCAATTCTTAGTTATCCTTGTTGCTGACTCATCCTTGCTAGACAAAATGTGATATAAGCTTTGCCAAAAAAAGAATGAAGCAAATATTGAAGATGAATGACATTTTGAGGAAAATGTTAGCTTCCGTCTGCATAATCGTTTCTCATCCCGTTCAACTTTGGTCTATGACTCACTGAGGCTGCTGTACAAATTGGCTTATGATGGGGAGGGGGGATTTGGTGATTCATAAACTCATGACTACTAAAAGCCTAGCTTGTTCATTTCAACATTTGCTCTTTAAGGGTTAGTGCTTAGCAGGTAATTGTCAGAAACTCTGTGATTTTTTTAGTAGGAAACCTGCCGCGCATTCAATCTGTCTGAAGTTTGAAACATGTTCGGAACACTTGTTCTCAAAACATTGGCGTTCTTGTCACAGGCTGATTTTGAGAACAAGCCGGCACCATCTCGAGCTCATCACATTCTTAAAAAAAATCTTTGCAAATGTTTTATCGGCACGGGGATTTGAAGCCTAGACTTGCATACTGTTACGCAATCATGTTATCCACTAGATGCTACTTGCGAAAGCCCTAGCAGGAGCAGCACATAATCTTTGCTCTGTCGGGTTGCAAATTTCAATAGATGGTTCTTCTACCTGCGGCCGGACAGGCAGAGTGTCGCGGCTTCTTTTTTTCTCTGCCGCGTGCTATTTCGTTGGTGACGAGCCAAAGCTGCACCGGAGCAGCTTTTGCTCGTCACAACCTGCGTCTCCATCATCCCGTTGTCTCTTCATTTTCTTGCATGTTTTGACCAAGTGCCCACTTCAGAAATTCGAAATAGGAAGAGTACACAAGCGATTAAGTGATCTTAAGTGCATACATACATGATCGGAAGACATGTGTATTAAGCATTAAGATAGGCTGGTAAATTGCTAATTATTTTTTTGCGAATATTATTTGATTCATATACATAAGCGATTCCATTCTTCATTCTCCTATTGTTTGTAACAGAAACTCTCTTGGTGCAGTGGTGAGTAGTTTTTTTTCCTAGAATGTATATTCCTAGAATGCAGTTGGCAAGAAAAGACAAAACATCCAAGTTTACGAGACGATGACTCACCGACAACAGTAACTTTTCTCATTTTTCTTCTTACATAGCAACACCATCTCGCCTACTGACACCATATACAGACTATTCGCTACGAAGTATTTTCAATTTCTCTCACACTAACACATAGTAACAACGGCAGATGTTAAACGCTGGCATATCAAATGTAAACATTAAACCGCCAGATAATCCGCTGCTGAGACTTTTCATGGGAAGTAGTCGACCATATCATGTGAGCAGAGCCTTCGTTGTTTCGTACCCAGTGAATAACGAAGACTATTTCTTCGGCATCAACATTGCATGAATCATACTGTCAGCAGATATCTTCTACGTTTTTTTTCTTTTGCAGACGAGAGTCGTGAGTAAATGGTAACATGTACAAGGTGTGTGATATTTATTTATCGTATACGAAATTAAAATTTCGATGAGACAGCACAAATATAGGAAAGAAAACTGTCTTCGTGTAATATATGTATGTAGTCAGCGCCGATTCTATCTGAAATCGGAGCTGCTAATGAATATAAACTAGCTACACAATTCGAGGATACGAGTACAGTGCACATCTAGGAATTCGTGACAGAGTTCGTGAATGAGGAAAACGCTATATGGAAAAACGAAAGGAGTGCAAGGTAAATTGCTATGAGATGCCAAGACGAAATGTTTGGAACCACAAGGAGAGGTATAGAGTCTTCGAAAAGCATGAGGTAGGAGAAGAGTAACACAGTTGATCGCTATGATAGCAGATAATTCACAACACAGCTTCCCTGGGAAATCGCTACGAAAGCTAGTAATTCCATAACACAGATTTTCTGCAAAATCGCTAAGATAGCTATAGTATTCCACAACACAGCATTTCTGGAAAAGATTAAACGGTTAGAAGGGCGGGCGAGAATGGATGGAATCAAGGGAAGCCGCCGGAGGAGTGTCTCGTCTCAAGAAGAAGATAATACTCCCGAATTCGTGTGACCTTCCCGATTACGCAGCAGTCGGAAGGGCACGGCCACTTCGTTGTTGCTCGTCGACTTGAAGGGCGCCAGACACGCCTGCAAATGACACGGGATTTAGAACGCCCAATATTGCGCCTCAACTGAGTCACAGCTGGCGGCATTCATTTGTTGTCGCAACGTGCTTCCGGTCAACGGAAATGTTTTAGTTACCAAAAAGAAAAGAAAACAAAAATCTCAACCGCACCTGAACAATTCTCGCGACACGACGGCGAATACGCGAGGCTCGACTTGAGGTCGACGCAGTCGTCGTGAACGCCGAGTTGCTGTTGTTGCTGGTGGAGCCGCGGTTGACGGCTGCGGATGTTACAAGAGGATTCTTCGAAGAAGAGCGCTTTTTGTCCGCAACTATGCGATATTGTATGATGCCCGCAGTGGTCGGATGAGGTGGAAGGGTGCACGATTCAACGGCGCTGCTCGAAGTGCCGCCTGCAACTGCTGACAGCCGACGAACAATCTCCTCATCGTAGAGTGCGTCTGCAGCGTCAAAGGCATAGCTGGCATTGGCATTCGGGCTCATTGGTCGACGTGCCATGCGACGTCCGGCGAACAGGAATGGCATGAGACTGTCGTACATGTAGCACGGTTTCTTGGCCGGACCAAGATTCACGATCATATAAATCTCGCCATCTTCGTCATCGTCGGCGGCGGTTAGCGGTGGTCGCGACGGTGCGTCTATCGCACTTGTCGAAGGCTCATCCGTGAGCGAAGGAGAAGACATGTTTTTTACAAGGCAGCGGCAGCAGCAGTATCAGGTATTAGCTACGTGCAACATCTGAGAAGGCGGCGGCCCTCTCTTCTCAGAATGTTGCTGCAGCCGCTCGATGACTCTCACGTAGACGGCAACTGAAGCCAGCCAGCAGAGCTGCTGGCGACTCCTTCTTGCGAGTGGGCGGAGCAGCCAAAGTCTCTTTCTTACTACTACTCTCAATCTGTGTTTCTCCTGCGGCGCACACAAGACAGAAGTGAGAGTTAAAAGGTGGGAGAGGCACGACGCGCAAATGTTGCAGAAGCAGAGCACAGCTGCATAGAGGAAGCGATAGAGAGCATGTATTTTGATGGAGATGTCTCTAGACGGCGAGTGAAGACAAAAAAGCCTCGAGACACACGTTATGGCGCATTTGCCTTCCTACATAGATAGATAGATGAAGTTATGACTCATGTCAACAAGGCGCCTAAATCCCCGCGGCATTTTATCCCTCCTCTCGCATATACACTCTCTCTCGTCTCTCACGATTAACTTAGCTTGCCTCTGCCTAGAAATGAAAGCGAGAGTGAAAGAGAACGAGAGACGAGGGAGACAAGAGAGACGAGAGAGACGAGAGCGGCGAGAGGGACGATAGAGAAAGAGAGAGAGAGAGAGAGAGAGTATGTTGGGACAGCAGACGTGTTCCTGCGTGGTCAGTGAGTCGAGAGACAACGTGAGAAAGAACGTCCGTATTCCAAACGGCAGTCCTTCGCCTTCTTCTCGCTCTCCACCACTTTCATTCTGTCGTATTTACTATTCTTATATTATTTATTTTTAACATAAAAAATATAAAATGCATATTTACTGAGTACAAGTTAATTTGTTGTAAAAACAAAATTAAATATTAAGACAATTTTTTTCCAAATCTTTTCCTAAGCCACGCTAGCGTTGAAGGCGAAATTAACGCGTTCCTCCTGATTTGATTCATGTGACTTAGCGTTCTTGTTTCATTTCGGTGTCCAGTCAACTAATTTCATTAAATTAAATATATGTACTAAAAACTATATTATTTTGGATAAATGCACGCTGTATTTCTCGCCCACCATCTCTCGCACTTGAAACTAGTATAAGAAAACTTTAATATGAAAAGTGAATGTTATTACAGCGTTCTTATTTAGGAACTGTCCTCCACTGTTTCAAGTAAACATACGTATGTACATATGTATATATCAACATATTTTCAACCTGAAATCTTTGTTAAATTTGTTTGATATTGTTCACATCAGAAACTATGTATATGAGCACATTAAAATACATATGCAATGTATTTTATGGAGGCAGCCATTTAAAAAAATATATATTGTGAATAGGAAGTGTTGTGGAGAAATTTGTATACAAGTAGAATACGTGACTTGGGAAGTGAGGAACCTTTATACCTCCATTATTCCTTCCCTTGAGTACATCCAATAGTCCTCAAATGACTACATCTTTCATCCCTATATAAACCCCTTCTACCAATAATACATGGCCATACGTGTTCTTGTATTCTGTTCCCGCATCGCATCCACTTAATCGCAAGACTCTCGGATCTCTGCAGCTGGTCGTCGTTCCCTCTGTCCCCCCCCCCCCCCGTTCATGTCCCGGCGGTGTTCGGAAGAGGAATGAGGATAGGGTAGAAGAAGGATTACGAAAGGAGTACGGCCAGTGAGAGAGTTAGGTAAAAGAGTCCAAGAGGACTCGTGAGAGCTACAGCAAGAGGTTGCTGGCGTGAGCGTCTCGCAGTATGATATCTGGCGCTTGTGCGAGAGGCCAGTTTGGTGAGAGCAAGAAAACCTTGTAATCTTTCATTTTCTGGCGAGGACAAAAGATTAAAATTGGTAGGTTGACTTCGTTCGCATTTCCAAGTAATTAAAAAAAATGTATTGTAACATGTTCGGCGCCAAATCAAAGATAAACTTTTTTCCGGATTTTCTTTCTCTCCAGTTTTGCAGCTTTGTATTGCTTTTTGTCTTGTTTTCTCGTTTCATTTTTGTTTTTCTCTCTTTTGAACTTTATTCACGCTTTACTCATTACGTTCTTCTGAATTCACTATATTTTCGTCTTAGAAATCTTTGCATACGATAGATTGTCTTTAATAACAAAAAGCGGCTCATTTTTTGAACACGTTAGCTCTAGATTTGGATGCAGATTTTAGATGTTTTATGATTTTCAAGGAGATATTCATTTAGATTACATGTTTTCATTACCTACATCTACTTCAGTTTTGGATAACATAGCAATCTATTGCAAAAGGAAATTGCAAATTTTAATACACAGCAGGGTTAACATGTCGGTCTTCTAATGTGACTAAATTTTTCTAATGGTAAGGTTTTTCTCATTGGACGTTCTCCCTTTCTGTCCAGAAATATTATATTGGTGTTTTGTAATATTTCAGTTCAGTAGTTTTTCTTACCCGTTGAAAATCATACAGCGAATGTTTACATTTGCTGGTTCGCTCCATATTTGGAAGGTGATGATAAGTAATGTATCCTTTAATCCCAGCAAACTTAACTGAATTCTCGCAGGTACCTGTATTTGCATTCTTCTCGACTATCGCTGTACGTCTTTTTTTCTCTCACTGTCTCATTGTTTCAGACTCCTGTGGAAGAAGACAGCAGAATCGCTCTTCGGAGCGGATGGTTTTACGCTAGCACTCCTTGTAGCAATTGTCTGGGCAGATGACATCCATGTCGCAGGCTGATGGAGGGAAAGTGAGTTTGGAACAAGGGATGATCATATCTCCAATCAATTAAAAGGTTTAAACTTTAATACTTTTGATATATGTTTTTTTTATTGAAAATAATGCTGCACTCTTACTTCCAACTTGAAGATGATCAGGGCAGAAATGCTCCTTTTCCGGGAAGCAGCATGAGCCACTTTTCGCAGTAGCTGCCGGGCGGGCAGAGCGAACCGAGGCATTCTAGGCTTGTACATTAATTTTTACTTGATTTCAGAGGACACCAAACCTACAGATTTTCCAGCTGGAAGTTGCTATGAATGTTTCGTATTAATAACAAAAAATATATATGTACATATATTTAAGAAGCACGAGAGAGATACTGAAAGATCTTTTAATCGATGGAATTCTGCTTCATAATTAAACTATTCCTGAATTAGTCATACTAAAATTACGCTTTAAAGTAGTATTTCATAGTAGTGATAAATGAGAACAAGATTAAAGGAGCTAAAAACTCGTTCTTGGATTAGCGTATTTTCCCAGAAAACGAGCATGTGATTAAAAGAGGGACGCGACTACAATGTCGGGAAGATTCAAATGGATTACGCGATTGGTTTCGTGCTAATTTAAGCCCGTCTGACCGCCACTTGCGACGTATCCTGAAGAGCAGCCAGCCTTCGGCGCATCTTGGAAATGAGCGCAGCCGACTGTGAACAGGGCAAAGGCAAGGACCAGAGTGCAACGGATCGATCCAGAAGATGACGTCATCATTATTCTGGACTTAAACGACTTGATGAAGAAATACTCAGGGAAGATATTATAAAGTGCAACCCGTTTCATCTTCCTATTTATACTACTGAGCATAAAGGCTGTTTCTGGTTAGCAGCCATATGACCTGCCGCGCGCTTGTTGATTCAGCTGTTTGTGAAATCGTTTCACAAATGTATCCTATATTGGATGAACACAAGGTTCTTGGATTAGGTGTTCTTTCTGGAAAACGAGCATGTGATTAAAAGAGGGACGCGACTACAATAGTCGGGAAGATTCAAATGGATTACGCGATTGGTTTCATGCCCCTTTTAGCTCGACTGACCGCCACTTGCGACGTTTCCTGAAGAGCAGCCAGCCTTCGGCGCGTCTTGGAGCCGACCGTGAACAGGGCAACTGCAAGGAGAAGCGTGTAACGAATCGATCCAGAAGATGACGTCATCATTATTCTGGACTTAAACGACTTGATGAAGAAATACTCAGGGAAGATATTCTAAAGTGCAACCCGCTTCATCTTTCTATTAGAATATGACTCCTGAATATGACTTTCAAGCAGCCATATGACCGGCGGCGCGCTTGTTGATGCAGCTGTTTGTTTGTGAAATCGTTTCACTAATTTATCCTATATTCGGTGAAGACCAAAAGATCGCTCTGCAGTATTCAGATTCTTCTTCATCTGTACAATCAGCGAACAACATATCAGTTGCAAAAACGTTTTGGGATGTTTCTCGCCAGTTACAACCAGACGAGAAGATAAAGTGGAGACGAACTTTAATCACACATGTATGTACATATGTAATCCGGAATTGTAATTAGCAATTTTGACCTTACATACATACACTCGATGGACTATGTGAAATGTGAACTCTTTATTTCAGAAATTATTTTTCGTGAATTACATCGCATGAAAACCGCCAATTCCTCCTATCATTAATCCACCAGCTGCGATGTATGTATGTACATACATATGTACATACATATGTATTTGCGCAGGCGTCGAATAACTAGAAATATTTGGTGAAATGGCCCGATTGAACGAGATTGCAAGAGTGTTTCCAGCTACTCAATCATTTAACATGCTCACATAAATAGGGCTAACATTGCATCCTATGTAGAATCAGTTGCAAGTCTCACAAGTCTAGTAATCATGTCTTCTTTCTCGCTGTTCGCGGCTCTAGTTCTCTCCGTTGCTCTCTTCTCTGTCGGCATTGCCAACAACCGCTTCCGCCGTCAATATTACGAGCACGAATGTCCTGAAGGGTATCATTGGGATGGAGTCTTCGGTTAGTATATACCTCTCTTCGTTGGCCCTTTAAATTGTATAGGAATGCGCATCATATGTATAATATGATGTGCATTCCGAAGGTATTTCGAAGTGTTAATTCCAGATTCGTGCTGGAATGGTGGGAAGTGCGCTTCGAAAGGAGTCTGCGTCAAGTACCAATGCTGCTACCCGGAGGGCCACTATCCCGATTATGAGGAATATAAGAAAATGATGGTATGGGAGTCGCAGGAAGAAGTCGCCGCTCAGGGAACGGCGGCCTAAAATGACTCTTGAATCGTTCAATCTGATAAACCTCAGCTGTTTGTCGGGTGACACTCGCATTGGCCAACACAAAAGAACCCCTCTGCAACATATGATTCTTCTTCTTCTGCACAAACAATCAGAAAACAACACTTTAGTTGGCAACGATGTTTTTACCAAAACATCGAAAAGGATGAGATACTGAATATGGTGTTAGTAAACACGCTTACATTTCCACATGAAATGTTTCCCGAAGCAAAAGTGCTAATGCAAGCATTCTTAGGCACCGCTTCCTTTGTTTCATTCTGCCGCACGATTAATCTCCCTCGAGGACACGAACAAATGTCTAAGACATGTCCAAGACATTTTTTGAAGTGGCAGACAAATGTCCCGGACACTATGGAAAAGTCCTATGTTAATACACGGGTCTCCTATATGAGACTCGTGTGTCTTTGAAATGTCTCAGACACTTTTGGAAAAATATTTTGTCCAGGACATCGAGAATGACCGGGACAATGTCCAGGACATCCTCGGGAGGCGAGAGAGTGTGCAATTTTAAGAGAGGCGAAACAAACACGCCGAATGTCATTTCGTGTCTCCGAGACAAAAGTTATGACTTTGTCTTATCGAACGCGCATTCGTTCTGTTTATGCTTACTGTAGCAACCGCTTTTGGCGCGAGAAGCGGCGTTCAAAAAGTATATTTCTTTTACTGCATTTTTTACTTCTTTTTATTTACTATAATTCCGTGAATTATTATCAAGTGCTTTTCATTTTTCTTATAGATGAGTTCCGCCCACTTAACCGGCGAGCAGAAGAAGCTGCTGCTACAGGAGATTATGAAGAGGCGGCATATACTGGTTGAAAACAACCGGACTCGACTCCCAGAAGCAACAGGCGCGCACAAACAGTCATGGGCGGACATTCGCCTCTACGCCCAGATCAAGTTTGAGTTAGTGTTTTGTAAAGTTTATATGCGCCTAGACGGGTAAAAACTCTACTGCATTTTGCTTTTTCTTGTTTTATGCTATGCACCTTTAATTTGATTTGCACAATTTATGAAATATTTTGTTAAATTTCATGTAACTGATGCTCAGTTTAAAAAGATGCTGAGCGGGGCAACGGCGGATGCCAGCGCAGCAGCAGCGAGGCGGGCAAGGTTGGATATCATTTGCAGTTAAAACATTCTTGTTGCAGAGCTGTGTTCAGTGCTTTTATTGGCTAGCTTTTAAAAGGAGTTTAACTCCATCTTGCAATCTACACTATTAACTGTTAGAAGACAAATGTCTGGCTGTTTTCTTCCCATAATAAAGTACAATTCGAATAAACGTATAGAATCTGCATATCTTGTAGCGAAACCATTCCGCAGCAACTGTTGTTTGATGTTTTCTTCACATAAGCATCTTTTGTGTTCCAGGTATGCGGGAAAGACTGGCGGAGGAGTCGACTTCGATGAAGAAGAGGAACTGGACGACATGGAAGGTCTGGATGATGATGACACTGCAAGAGTACACTAAATTTTTTTCGCATTGGTAATATTTTTTTAAAGTTTAAATATCTTCTTTCGGGCATTGGGAGCATGTCATTCCTGCAGTTATTTTTAATTTTCAATGTGTTAAAAATGATATCACTTTGAAGTACGAATTTAAGAAGAGGTCGCCGCCATCCGTCTTAGAGGAGGATAACGCGGATGAGGCATCAAGCGTCCGCGCCCCGCGACTCTCTGCTAGGAAGCCATCCTTTGGAGAGGAAGAGGAAGAATCGAGCGTCCGCGCACCGCGACTCCCTGCTAGGAAGCCATCTGTTGGAGAGGAGCAGGCAGCATCGAGCTTCCGCGCCCCCCGAGTTCTGGCTAGGAACGAAAGATTCCTGGCAGGACAGGTTCTTTTGAAACATATTCCACGAATTTTCAACTACTATTGATTTTAATTTATTTTCTTTTATTATTATTGACCATAAAAAGTACGCATTTTCAGTTGAGGAGGAGTATCGTTCACCTGGCACGAGTCGCGCAGCTTCAGATGCTCTTCTCCGCCGTAAGCAGCATGAACTAGTACAGGTTATTGTTTAATCTTTCTTAAATGAGTTGAGTTATCCGATTGAAATTACTTCTATTTTTATCATACATGATCATATTTGGTTTACTATACGGTACACTATACCGTAACTTATACGGTACACTTTCGTACATACGGTACACTTTCTTTAAATACTTCCTTTTCATTAAGTACATTCTTTATACAATATTTTCATTAAGACGGAGATCGAGGCATTCGCCGCAATGAAGTCTGCCTTGCAGACCATGTCTGCTATTGGGCAGAAGGCAGTCGAGATGATGGAGAGGGCGACGAGCTTCTTCGACCGCACTACGACGTACGAACTCGTTGATGCTCCCCAGTCTCCACGCACACACAACCAGAACTTCCTGCGAAGGAGAATGGTACGCAGTACGTCCCCGTCACATTCGCTGATGGAATGGACCCAGCGTTGGAACCCAGTGTGTCTGGCTCTACCCTTGCCTAGGTATTTTTAGATCAATTTCCCCCCTTTTTATCAGTTTACTTAGAAGAATGTGCTCTTTAGCATAGTCATTCTTTCTAAAGATGCATAATAGACTATCATTTATTCAGAGTTAACGAGAATAAAAATAGAATATTTGTATTTCGTTTGTGAGAATAGAAATTTTGCTAACCGTTTATTGTTGGAGTTTATTGTTGAAACAAAGTTGGAGAACATTGGCAGTGTTTGTTAGTGAACAACGCAAAGAAAACATATCTAAATGTTGTTAATCATGTGCTGACGAGGGTCACTTCCCACAGGAGGGTGGGGACATTCTTCCGAGAATCCCATTTCCGATCGGAAAGCCTCCGGTTACACGATCAATAAGGATGTTATGGAGGACACAGCAGGCATGAATGGAACTAGAGGCCATGGTTGGAGTAAGTCGAATTCTCGTAGAGAGAATGCGGAATCGCGCCTTCAACACTCCAATTGCCTGCTCTACGAGGACACGAACTCGCTTGTGCAAGTTGTTGAAGTAACATTCTTGAGGGGTGTTTGGTCTGCGGAGAGGGGTGACAATATGAGCACCATTGGGAAACCCCTTGTCTCCCAAGATCACATATCCACAAGGTATTGTGCCCTGAAAGATCGCACTTCCCAGTTCCGAAAATCTTAAAATGAAGCTATCGTTGCATGATCCTGGCCACGTACAGTTGGCATAAATAGTTCTACCACAAGCATCGACAACGAGAAGGGCATTAATGGCGGTGTACCCCTTGCGGCATCGAAATTGCCATGGCGCGAGAGTGGGTGAGGCGATGGGAATCAGGGTCCCATCCACGATGCCAATCACATCTCAAATAAATTTTTATGAATTTCATAATTTGACTCATTTTAAAATAATTTTTAATACTCATTTAATTCTGTAAAGAGATATCTTTTTAAATAATTTAAAAAAAAAGTTTTTTTTTTCTTTCATTTAAAACCATTTGACTTGTAAATTGGCAGCGTTTTGAGAACGCTTCGGCTGATTGTCGGCAGAAAGCGATGGAGTCGACTGGAAACCGAATCCATTCCGACGAAATCGCCTCAAGTCCTGTGATGAGGCGCCAGAGGTAGTTTCTGATGGTAGATTCGCAACATCCAAGGACGTCGGCGAGAACGATCAATGGAGCGTTGCTGAGCAGATATCGCAGACCAATGAGCACCTGATTCATTCATTCTTCATACCAAACACTTTCATAACATTTCTGGTAGTTAACTTGATGAGGCGGCGAAATTGTCCAGTTCCTGATCATGTATTGGTTGAGCCATCGAGAAAGAAGCCGCTTCAGAAAGATGACATCCATTGGGCTAAATCGATGTCACCGAACAAAGAGATCCTCATTCGGCCGGCACAGCTCAATGAAGTTTCTTCGGGCATACAGCAGATTCGGACGCCGTTGTTGGCTCCCGAAGTTCAAGATGTAACTCGATATTCTCAAACGAAAATTAAATACATTTGACATTAAAAAAGGAGTAATCTATTTAAAAATATGAAAGTTTGGCCTCCTCCCTTCGCTTTCATTTTGGAGAATTTGTCCTTGACATGTCTACAAATTGTCTCTGAAATGTCTTGGACAATAAAATGTCCTGGACATGTCAGAGACGCTTGTCTGTGTCCTCGAGGGAGATTAATCGTGCGGCTGGTTTTTTATAAGTCGACGAGTGATAAAAATGGATGTGGAATTTAATGATACTCGGAATGGCAATTGATAATGTTTCATTTTGATCGCATTTAATTGTGAAATTACAAGCGGGAAAATTAATTATATGTTTTTTAACTCAATGATATTTGTGCTGTATCACATATGTATGTCGAATAGAAGTGTCTTTTCCAGGAATCTATTCTATGACGACCGTCATAGCTATCGCCTTAGCATTTGTTTTTTTTGTCCACCAACCATTTCATTTTTACTGCCCTTCCCCCCTCCCTCTAATAGAGACGTTTGCACACAGTCAACTCCACGCCCTTCACCACACACCCGCTCCATTGTATGTACATATATACAAACATCGATGTGAAATGAAATAGTTGCTATTATTACATTACAACTTTACTGTCAGTCACAAGTCAGAATGGTATCTCTCGTGGCAAACAAAACACGTTCCAATCTCTATTTCACTGTAGAATATTATATTGTGGAGTTTCAGAGAATTTAAAGCTCAGGTACTAAAAGAGTTTACTTCGTTCCACCTTAATATTTGGATATGCGGGGTGAGGACATAAGTTAGCCAAGACGATGAGGAAATAATGACTAAGGAGACGTCGCATATTACCTGCCAACGTTGTTGCGATAACGAGAAAGTCGCTCGTTGCGACTGAGCCCCCAGGAAACAAATTGGAAAACGTTTTCACATGAAAAATTGGATCATAGGCGCTTTGATTTGCTAGAATTCTGTGTCTGCTCGTTGACCTCGAAAAAAAAAATCATTTATGCATGAAACAAATAGAAAGGAGCGATGGACATAAGAGAAAAGAGAAGAGGAAGATGCACACTGCAGATTTCGCTTTCCAATTTATAAAAATATACAGACGTTACATCAGAGAAAGAGATGGATTTGTCATATTTATTCACGTAAACTTGATTTTTCTGTAGTTTCACTAGGCTGCCATGCGGCAGTCCCTCAATTCTCTGCAGGAATGACCCCAGCGGGCTTTCCATCGATGAAACTTTGAAGCCGTTCGGATCCTCGTCAGACCACGGAGTCGGACTGCCAAAGAGGGCGGCAGACAAGGAACAGGCGATGTATGGCAGGTAGAGGACAAAATTTTGAGCTGTGATTATCATGCAAATTTAAGATAACAATTTAGAATTTTTTTACAGATGTTCTTCCGTTGAAGACAACGGCGAAGACAACGGCGAAAGGGAAAAAGTCGAAGAATGGATTCTTGAACATCATTATGCGTCAATCCACCCTGTATGACGATGGACTCACAATCATGTCCACAATTATGAAATCCGATCAGTTGGCTATTATTTTTGTCAGCGCATCGCCGAAACGAAAAAGAGAGAAATAACAAGCGACAATTCCTTTCCTCCTTCAATGCTCCTTAAGAAAATGATTCATCACCTTTCCTTTTCTGCTTTCCTTAAAACTGATTCACCTGCCATCTTGGAGAGAATAGAGTCTATCTCTAAACTCCTCCATGCTAAATTTTTGAAGAATGTTCTTGAGCAATCGCACAAGAACAAGGTGAAATGAAATAAAGGCTATTATTAGATTAAAATAATAGAAAGTATTGAAAACACACAAAAAAATATAATTGTTGTAAAGTCAGTACTCATTGTTAGTTAAAAGTGAGAGCTGCACCTCTCCTGGTAAATAAAACACGCTCCGATCAACATTTGCTGCATTTGTATACATCTTCCTCATCATAAATCTAGAGATGGCTATAATCTGTCTGTAGACATTTTGTTTTACTATACATTGAATTTTGCTTCAATTTTTTTCTTAAACGTTTCACTTTATTTCATTGTACAATATCATATTTAGCAGTTTTGGCTTTCTTTTTCTAAGCTCAAATATTTAAAAAAATATATATTTTACTACATACATTCCATGTTTGGGATGGAAGGTAGCCAAGACAAGAAGAAGTGGAGAGGAAGACTAGGACGACGTCGCATACCACCGGCCGTGACTGTTGCGATAAGATGGAAGTCGCTCGTCTTGGCTGATTCTTCTGGATAAAAAGAGGAAGGAAAAAGTTCACATATACAAAGAATAAAAACGTTCGCGGTTACACGGTATACTTGAAATATGAGATTTAAATCATCATGATTATATGAGGCTTAAATAATCTTGAATATTTTATGCATTCTAACAAATTGGAAAATAGGAAGAAGATAAATCCTCTGAATACTTCCTGGGCGGCGACCGGTCAGTATTCTCGTCATCATCACTTGCCGCGTGTGGCTTGCATGCACGGGGCAGCGAAAACTTGGCGGAAGCTTTAAAAAAAAACTCATTTTGAATTCGCGCCTTTTACGAATTTTTTTTGGTGGTGCACGCTTGTGTTTGCTGATCTTTTAAAGAGATCCTATCATGCTCCTCGCCTCCATTCTTGTTGCTATGAGGACATCGAAGAAGGCTATGAGTTGTGTGGGAGTGGTGGATGTAGAAGTTGCAACGAGAAGGCTTAGAGTAGAAAACGAACGTCTTTCGGCGGCGGCCACTTGAATGTTGTTCGAGCGGAGAGCGAATGATCGCGTGGCAATTCCAGCTTCGGCTCCGAATATTCCGCGGACAATCGAGCAGTCATGGGCATCATGCTGGCGTAGCCACGGATTCCGCTGAGAAAGCGTGTCGCCTCGCGCGACTGAAGAGAAGTTCCTTCCAAAAAGGATCACTCGAACGCTTCTTTGATCAATGTCTTTTCATTTTAAAAGTTGAAGGAAACCTGATGAGAAGAGCGACACGGCAAACGGGCGAGGCTGTACGAATGGCGAGCTGAAAGAGAATTTTAGCCAACTTCAATACATGTGTATTTTTTTCGAAGAAGAACAAAGAGAGAGATAATCAATTATGCACAATTGTTAGTAAAACTGGTTCCTTAAGCTAGGATTGCCAAGGATATAGCTACTTAAAGAACCGCCCGCTCAGAGGCCAGAGATGTCGGCTTTGGCTGTTGTGAAAAGGAACGGACTTTTAATAAATAATAATTTTTAGTAAAAGTAAATTCAATAATTTTTAAAATTACATTTTCATAATAACCTCGGCGTTTCAAACAAAACAATATCGTCCTCTTCGTTCTTCTCTTTCGCTTCTTCTTTCTCTTCATTCTCCAAAATGACGCAATCCTCCTGATCGCTGCTATGTCGATCCTCCTTTTCCACTTCAATTGACAGCTGCTGCTGCTGCCGCGTCTTCTCTCCTTCACTCGCGCAAGTCTCTCTCGTCTCGACCAATTCTCCCTCGAGCTCTTCGATCAAGTATTCATCATGCCCGTCTTCATCTTCATTCGCAACAAACCCCGTTGTCTCGGCCGAGTGCGCGCCTTCAAAATAAGTGTCAACACAGTTATCCAAAACTAGTATAAACAATTACTGTGTTATTATTTTCGACCGGTATTTTCGCACAAAAATAAAAGAAATTACCATCGAAGATAAACCACCTGCTAATCTGATGCTCTCGTTTTCCTTTCTGTCATGGCCATCCGCTTCGATTGTCGAGTTGGACTCACAATCAGCGCGAACTTCATCGTCTATGACGCAATCATTTTCTTCTGCCTCGCCGGTTCTCTGAAGAGAAAAAAAAAGAGTATTTATCGTGGCGAGCTTTGATATGAAAGATTGGTGATTCTGATAACTGTTTTTTTACTTTCTACTTACCGTATTGAAACAAACAATAATTGTAAGATAAATAATAAATAATAATAGTATCTTAATGTCGCTGACCTCGCTTGCCTCACAAATCTCCCGTTGTTCGGTGTCATCGTCGACGTAAGCATTCGACACTGCGGCAGCCGCCATCTCCTTCTCGTGCACAATGATGCGACAGCGTGTCATTGCTTCGCGTAGGGCGAACACTTGGGCGAACTGGAAAAAGTACTGAGAATCAGTCGATACCTTACACAACGTTCTCAGCAAACTTTACGTTATAATCGATACTCTGAGCAAAATATTGATGTATTTCTTTTTTTAATGAGCATTATGACTCCTCACAGCTTTGCTGATAATTAATGAACTCGGGAAGATTTGAAAATATCGATAGATTTATCTACCCGATATCGTGGTATGATCTACCTCAGACTTGCTCAGCTCGCAAATCGCCGGATGACAACTCGAGTGGCAAGCCACAGAGGCAGCCGCCAGCCAGATGCTCGCGCACATAGTCGTCGCCATAATCGATGGTCAACTCGCAGCCTGTCAGTGATAAGCAGTTTAAGAAAAAGTTAATTTTGATTAGAAAGGTTAGTCCAGCTTATTGAATGGAAGAGATTGAGAGAGAAAAAAAAAAGAGAAAAAAAGGGGAGATTGAAAGTGGGAAGAAGAAGGAAAAAGCCAAACAAAAAAAAAGAAGTTGAGAGAGAGAAAATTAGGGAGTAAAGAGAGTGTATGTATATATATATACATACATATGTATATATGCATGTGCGAAACCTACAATGCACCCAATTAGGAAAACAAATTATCTATGCACCATATACATATGCATGATATATATATAGGGAAAAGTCCCATTAAAGCCATAAACTAACCCGCAAGAATTGACTCGGCGGCCATCAGCCAAACTTGTTCCTTGTTGACAGGGAGGCTGTAGTATGCGACGCTGAGAAAAATAATATGTACAAAAATATATTCTCGTTCAAATCTCATTGTTCTCTAAGACAGCTCCAGTATCTCAGAAGCAAAACATTTGGTTTTTGTGTTTTTTTTTAAAGCATTGAGAAAGGCTTATGATGTATCTGTACGGACCGAACGATCGTGAGGTTTGGGCCGCGCGAGTGTGTTATGAAGCGGGCATGGTTGCCTCTGCCATAGCAATCGATATAATTCTTGCCGGAGAGCTGATGCGATAAAACATTTTTTCAACAACGTATTTTTTTCAAATGATATAAACGATTTCACAGGAAGATTTTTTTTGCATACGGCTAACCCAGAGCGAGTATACTATAGAATTGTTGTCCTGTTCGGCGAGCTCGCTTTCCTCGCTTACTTGTCCCGCAAATTCGAGGACAAGATCACCTGAAAAATTTGTAAACCATAAGAAGTTAAATATAAGAAAAATGGCACTGATCTATTACAAAATTGGTGCATGATCGGAAAAACAGTGAAAAGATTTGCTTGAGATAAGAAAAAAAAACTCGGGTGACGAACTCGTTGAACATATATCTTTGATCTATTTTTTTTTTGCTTTCCGAAAGCTTACCTTGCACGAGCGATGAGAGAGTGCGCAAGCCGTACCCGATTACACGGTGGCGACGGAAGCACTCGAATCTAACAATAAGATTAATTACTACTGCATTCACATTGTGAGAATGGACAAGGCGAGTCTAGTCTACATATCATCGATTGATTAAAGTTGATTTTAAATGACATATTATCGATTTGTTTAATGGTGTGACCTCAGATACCTTGCTGGTGCTTTCTTGAAAGTGTTGGTGCAACCGCCTTTGCAGCCACATTCCGGCGAGCACACATAGATGATGTCCCGATGATAGTCGGGCTTGCGTACGATTCGTCCCGAACTTGGCTGAAGGAGAAATTAAATAGCAACACATACATGTAAATTATACTAATAATAATAATTTTTCAATATATTTTTTAACCATATGATGTCTAGAAACTTATAAAAGAAGAAAAAAGAAACAGAATGAAAAGTTGGCAATGAATGGCTTGCGAACCTCAAAAAGTCCTCGGGCACTCCGTCGGATGCAGTCACATGTCGAAGGATCGCAGAAGTCGTCTACGCAGGAGCAACGAACCTTGGACAAATTTGTTTATTTCATATTACACTATATTTTGTGTCTACCGTATGACTCTTCTTCGTCGTGCGATCTACAATAATCGATGACACCGTGAATTCAAAGGCGAGGCTTTGAGCAATTGAACTGAAAAATAAATAAAAAATAATACATTGGAATACGATTAAATAGAAAATGTTTTTAAAAGAGAAGAGAAGCAAGTGAAACCAAGCGTTCATTCTTTAAAACTTTTGAAGCCAAGAAAAATCCGGACGGAAGATTTTTTTTTTTTTGAACAAACTCTGTGCAGTCTTTCAAGGACATCTCGACATCATCATACGCTGGAATTGGCTGTTCGGCGCTGCTCGAGATATTTCTCAATATAATAAAATAGCAACTATTTTTTTTAGAAAACAAAGATAATATTTACATAATTTTCAAAGCCACAGAAAAATTCCATAAGTTGACCACCTCTTGGTCAGAATGCGCCTTCTCGCAGGAAAGTAGGGCTGTTGGATAAGCTCTCTGGCTTTCTTGGCCGCCTGTGCCATGTTTAAAGATCAGTTTTTTTTTTGCTTAAAGAGCTTTCATGAAGTTTAAAATCAACCGTGGCTTGCTGTCTGCGCCTTTCTTCATGCATTTTTCTTTCCTGATGATTAAGGTAGATTTTTTTTCATTTTCTCGCCAGATGAGAGGTAATGGAAAAAGGGGAAAACACAATGCTCCTTCATCGTCTTATTGGTGTTACCATTTAACTGCCTTATCACACTATGCACATATTTAAATACATTCTTACCGGATATCTTAGATTATTTTGTTTACCATATGAAATTGCATCAAGATAGGTTATGCTCGTGTTCTGGCCAACCTCCAGAACAGAACGGGAAGAAGTCTTTGAAGATCTTGCATCAGTCTGAAATTACTTTTTTTGTGACCTTATTATTTGTTGACGATAGGTATCGATTTAGCATTGTTTTCAACAAAATACTGTGACAATTTTCATAACAATTGATTCGGTACTGAATTATTGACAAATCTGTTTCAGTCTTATCGCGAGCAAGATTGCCAAGTACATACATATCTCTCTTTCATGCAATATAATCGATAATCAGTGCAATATCTTACCTGGCTGGACGGCTTCTCCGCGAAGAAGCAGGCTAATTTTGACGGCTGTTGCGTCTGTGCATGCAATTTGCGGGACGATCCAGGCAGTAGAACATGAAGAAGAACGTCTTGAAGTAAAGAATCAACGAGAGTAGGCCATCATTCAATGGAAGATCGAAGTATATTTAGTTATAAAAAAAAGTCTTTAAATAGAATCCAGGATGTCATAGAAAAAATTGTTCACCAATTTATCATTAATAAATGCACAAGAAGAATTATAGATAATAGAGAAGAGATGGAAGAAAAAGACGGCAGCTTAAGGAATGGAATCAACAGAATTAGAACAAGTGTACGCATAATCATAAACAAATTGTTATCTGAAATTTTTAGAAATAAACAATTCATACTTACCCTGACGACGCCCCGCAAATAGCCTCTGCTTTTCCTCATATTCGGCTCGCTCCTCTTGTTCGGCCATATTGAAGCAGCGCCAAGGAGAGCCTAGCTACGTACTAAATTGGCATCTGCAAAAGCCAGAGAGTAGTAGTCTAACCTCAGAGTTCTCTTACGGTCTACATATTCATTTGGTTAGTTGACTTAAAACGCTTGCCGATGATTCACAGCCTAATGAGGTGCCGCGGCGTTTGCGAGGTCGATATGTCGGTTTATGACACATGTGCATACATATATGGGAGAGAGAAAAAGGAAAGGCTGGCCATTGCTTGCATAAAAAATGATGATGATGATGACGCGTTGTCGTTCTAACTTGAGTGTTATCTGCTGTGTCTCTCTCCAGAAACGAAGCCAAGGCGAGAGTCGGGAGAGGAGGAAAGCAGAGAAGAGACGACCGCTTGCGAAGGATGACAAGGAACCAAGTGAAGTGAAATCGTCGGAAAGAATTATGAAATGGTCGAGGCTCACGTTGGTTAGTATTCTAATTAGTCAAAAATGTGAATAAAAAATACTACTAGACTCATGAAAAGTGTACGTAGGAGATGAGAGATACGAGTCCCACAGAGATAACCAAAGATAAGAACAACAAACTACAATGTACGGCAGCTTAACATTCTCCACGATTATTCAAGAGTCTCATGGTCAGCAAGTTTAAAAATCCATGATTTATAAGCATCGAAAAAGATTGCCTAAAAGTGAGAGATAGAGAGAAAGAGAGGTGTTATATTTGATTAAGTGATCACTATTAATTCTTTTTCTTGTTTTATATAAGCATTTCTACCTTATTCAGACACATTTCAACAGCATACTTATGACAATGGGCAATTGAGCAACGTTATCGAATATCAATGGAAGGTCGGCCGGCCATTTGAGCGACAAGTAAAAAAATAGCGCCAAGAAAATGGAGCAGAGGTGACTAATGAACGATCAGGACACAGAGCAATGCGACAAGTGAGCAATATTGGTCACCGTGCGTCGGTGTGTCATTCAAGTAACACTTGAACGCGAATTTCATTTCCCCAATTAATGATATTGACTCCAAAAACCTGTATGTTCTTTTAACCTCCGACTACATTAAATTATTAATTTTTTTACATACATCAAGGTACAGACCCATCAAAGAAATTAAGAAGGAAACCATTGAATCTCAAATTAAAGGGCTGTTGGAGCCTGGATCACCCCCCCCCCCCCCGGGAGCCGTACACCCCGCTCAATTCGGATACCTGGAGATCAAGAGAAACAAATTTTGTTTTCAAGATCGATGCTAGGAACACGATGCCATGTTTCGAAATGGTATAAGTGTGTAAACATGTTTATTCATATCAATATGTGAAAGGGATCAATTAATGATTCTGAAATAAAAGTAAAATTGCTGATTAATTAGATTAATTTTTTTTGTAAAGACAACGGTGAATTAGAGAAGTCAGAATACAAAGAGCGGAATGGGAGACGCTTCGCTCGTGGAGTAGGCCTCTTCTCCGCTGCTCTCTTGAAGAAACGGCGGCTCGCCAACCGAGGAAAACCCATCGCCGGGCACAACCTAAATTAATTTTAAAAAATTTTGAAAATAAGTTTTTTTTTAGTTTATCGAAAATTAAATATAAATAAATGAATAGAAACATATCTCACCGCTGTTCCTTCTCGAGAGTCGTCCTTGTCGTTTTCTTTCTCTTCAGTAGAGGACGAAGCAGAAGTCGATGAAAACTCTTCCTTAACTGTTGTTCTCTTTCTTTTGGTCGTCAATAAATTCTCGAATCTTATTACTTTTTTTAAAAATAAAGATCTATAACTGATATATATATATATATATATATATATATTTAAAAGTATATCCATTAATAAAAGTTCAGGAAACTCACAGTCCATCCCCTCACTTTGGGATTTACACCATCGGCAGTCCACAATTCGTCCATTGCGAGTGTAATCTTTGCTACTTCCACAATGTCCTTGGATAGGCCCACGCCCTGCTTTCCACTGAAAGACAGAAAATTGTTTTTTTTTTAATCGTACAAACATATTAAACGAAAATTCGTTAATATTACAAAGCAATATTTTATTAAAACAAATTCACTGACTGAAAACGGTCGACTTTTGATTGAATAGAGTGCTACTCAAAGATGTGGTCAGGCAAGGAAATAGCCAATCCGAAGAGACAGGGAAGAAGGGCAAGAAGAGCCACACGAAACATGGTAATTCAAAGCAGAAGGAGGCAATGAGGACTGAAACTGCAAGCCACATTTGAAGGCGAAGGAGAGAGAGAGAGACAGAGATAGAAAGAAAGAAAGATAGAGAGAACGGGATAGTAAGAGAAGAAGGAAGAGAGAGAGAAAAAGGTCGAGATAAGGAAAGAAACAACCAGTGGCGATCAGATGTGATGAGGCAATGGGAATAGAGCCGCTAGCACGAGTTAGCAGTTCTCACGTAGAGACGAAGAAGAACGAAGATACCTGATTTCTGTGGTACTTGTGTTTATTCGTTTCGTATTTTCGTTGAATTCTGCGCCGTTCATCTTTGTTTCTCACTTTTTAAATTGTTTTATAAACTTTTTAATCCCATTCTTTCGTAAAGCACACCTCACACTGCGCACGAACTTTGCAATTTGTGATAACAATTTTTTTTATTAAAAAAAAAATCAATTGTCCAGTCAGTTCACTTTATCGTCGTATTCAACGATTGTGTGAAGAAGAAAAAAAATCGTTTTCGAGATATCACTAAACCTGTCTAAGGCAGTCAATGTATGCAGTAGACGAACACGTATTACGAGAGTGACGTACAATAAAGACATTACATTCCATCTTGATGCGTCCATGAACAGTATTGTTGATCCAACTCGGACTTTTCTTTGCTCTTTGATTGTTTGGCTTCTGAAACTTCACTCGTGCTTTCTTTATTTATGACACAAGTCAAATGTAAAAAGTAAACTTTGGCATAAAGCCTATACAAAAAAGTACAATTACTGATTAAAAAGATGGGAACGAGAGTAATATTCTTCCAATACTGGCTCAAGATTCGGCTTTCGGATATGGTCTACAGAACACTACGTTCTTGTCTACCTTTCTCTTTACCTCTGTCTCTACCTCTCTCTCTCTCACTATGATGTAAAACTATCATGATGCCTCATACGAAGCTGAATAAAAGAAGACTGAATTTCATGCAAAATGATGACTAGAGCAATTGCGACCCCTATGGAATAGGTCAAAAGGTCATTTAATAATTTATTGTTAGTGAAGAACATTTAGAATAAAAAGGAAAAGAGAATTAGAAAAAAAAGTACAAAGTGTGACATTGTCACCCATTTCGCCATTAAATTATTTGATTGTTCGGTCGCACCAAGCAAAAGAAAAGTAATACATTAATTTTTTTGGTATCTCTTTGATGCTTTTCTATTGCAGCTTCACATATTTGCTTTTTGCAAACCGCTCTACTTTTTATCCTTGAAATGAAGAGAAGGAGAAAGTATGCAAGTTATTATTATTATAGTAGTTGTTGATGGGTTGAAGCTGGCGTCGGCTGAAGAGGGGGAACGGCGGGAGCCGATTGTTGTTGTTCTTGTTTTTCTTGTTGCTGTTGCTGGAGCAGCAGACTCTTTTGGCCTGCCGCCGCGAATGAGAAGACGCACAGGACAGCGTAGCAGATTTGATCTGCCTGGAAAAGGTGGGGGTGATGCCAGCTAACCAATCAATCTATACCAACAATCAATAGTCTATCAGTTAGAACAGAAATAGAGAGCGAGAGAGAGAGTGAGAGAGAGAGAGCGGAAAAAAATCTGGATGATAAAATGAGGCCAAATACTTACAAGAATATAAATGAACACGCCTAAACACGTTTGGCTAAGAATAGTTAGCGAAAAAGGCAGAAACGTTAGCAAAAGCCCATATTCTATCTCGTGTTTCGTACAAGTTCCTGCCACAATTCTGATGGAGATATGCGAAGAGAAAGGGGCGGCTACCTGCGTGTGTGCGGTGGATATTCGTATTGTTGCTTTGATAATGAGTAAGCACAGAGAGATAGAGATAGAGAGAGAGAGAAAGAGAGAGAGAGCGGTAACAAAATACTGATGATGATGATGGATTAGTCGACAGAGTAGACGGGCGGCAAAAAATAAGGGTGTGTGGAATGGAAATGACACGGCGAAGGAGAAGTGCTCTCTTTGTACACACTCTTTTTTGGCTGCACATCAACACGGCTACTGTAGGATTAATGAAGGGCACAAATACACGACCAGCAGTAACACACAAATCAATACGACAGTGGACGACAACGATGAGAAGTGAAAATGTAGAAGAGGAAGAAAAAGAAAAGGAGAAAACATCCTAAATGCACGACATCCACAATTAAAAACTACCGTAGTTAGAGAGAGACCATCGTAAAAGAAATCAGGCGATAATGACGAATAATAATAATTATAATAATTGATTAGTGCACGATTTAGGCGCCAGCCATGCAGTAATATGTGTGTGTGTGTGGGTGTGTCTGATTGAAACATGAATAGTATTCGTGGAGCCTTTCAGGACAGCCAAGTGAGCTATTGAATGAGTAGACTGGGGCGCGCTCTTCTGCTGGGGAGATGAAGCTCGGAGGGCCGCGGGAGAGGCCGCTGAACGCCTGCGGGCGACGGCAGTAGACGAGCTGGTGGCGGTCCGCCATTAGACGACGGTGGTAGAGTCGACGAGGAGTTCGGAGCCGGAGCCGAAGTCGGGCTCCGAGCCGCCGGCGGAGCCGCAGGCTTCGAAAGGCTCATTGCGAGCCGTACACTGAATACGCGGTGCAGCGACCATGCAATCTCGCGAGCCTGCAATGTGAGGGCCGGAGAGGAGAGGAAAGGGTGAGTGAGAGAGAGAGAGAGAGGAGAGGCAGCTAGAGAAGTAGAAGAGAGGAAATTGTGCTTGGCTGAGAGAGAGAGAAGGAGAGAGAGAGAGAGAGTTATGCAGTGAGAAACGGAAGTCCTATGCGTGAGACAAAAGAGAAAGAGTGAGCAAAAGAAGTAAAGAACGACAGCTGATCAGAAGAGAGTCATGCTTGGAAAAGCCGGTTGGTGCAGTGAAATTTATCACCCAACTGAAGATGTGTGGATGGGCGTTCGATTAAGAAGGAGGAAAAAAAGAAAGAGAGAAACAGTGGGCGTCCTAAATATGCGCAGGAATGTTCCCCGAAAATGCATGCAGTACGAAATGAGTGCGAATTAAAAAAATATATTTTTTTTGCTCGTCATCAAGTTAGCCAGAAGACAGCCGATATTTGCTCAATTCTTCTATAGTACAACCGCCTCCAGTAGTTACATATATGCCATAGAGGAATGGGTTGGAGGTTGATTCTTTCAAAAGCGACAACGACAAACACACTTCCTTTGCCATGCCGATCTTTTCAAACACAATATCGAAACAAGCACGCATGTTGGGGTAAATTATATATAAACTGAATGTTGTTCCACCAACCAGCTAACTTTTACAAGAGAGACAGTCAGCACTCGGGTAGGTTAGGAATTCCAGAAGCGGCGAAGGGGTGGGAGAGAGAATAGAGACAGCGAGTGAGAGAGAGAACGAGAAGACACAGAGAGAGCAGAGAGAAAGAAAGAGAGATAGACACTTTGAGATAGCCGCCCGTTTTAGCCATAGTAGATGCTAAGCGTGTACGTACCATCTGCGAAATATATCGCCGTTGGATCAGCTCGCCCTTCTTGCGATCTAAAATTGGAGTGAAGGAAAATGGAAATTTTTAAAATGTAGCGCTATATACATATGAAGTATGTATAATGATGTAGTAATGTATATATTTATGAGCAAAACCTTACAACATTGTGTATATATGTACATATGTATGTTGCATTATTAGTCTAGCCATAAGGTAAGTCAGCAATTAATAGCTAATTAAAATCCAGACTCACCGTATTCCTCGAGCACGAAGACGTTGCCGCCGAACGTGTTGCACTTCTTGATGTTGCCGAGCTCGATGAAGTGCTGCCGATTGAAGAAGACGACTGCGACGCCGTCGATGCGCACCTTTTTATTAGGAGTATGTACAATAAGCATGATGATACTTAATTGAGGAACCTAATTGGGGATCTTATTAGGGTACTTATTTATGGCACCTAATTAGGATACTTAATTAGGATACTTAATTAGCCACTTTGAGGGCTCACAAGAAGCATGAAATTATGCCTTGACGAATATATTGTAGCTATCGTTAATAGAGCCAAAAATTCAATCTTGCAATCACGCGTTTTTGACTTCTTCTTTGGGCAAGGGAGCACATGTCATTAAGAGAGACGCCTACTACAGTAGACGGGAATATTTCAAATAGATTGTTTCGTGTTCCTTCAAAACTTAGAGATCAAAGACCAATGATCAATGATCAAGCATGCAAAGTCGCGGCGCCGCTCTGACCTGCAGCAGGCCGCCCTCGTTGCACTCCGTGTCATGCACCGGGAACTCGCCGCCGAGATCGCGGCCCTCGACGTTGACGCGACCGCGTGTCGCCGCACGACGCATCGCGCCCTTCATGCACGCGTAGAGTTCGCGGCACTGCAAGAAGGGTTCTCTTTCTTTCTTTCTGTCTTTCTTATTTTTCTTCTCAACTACTTTTATAAAGCGGTTTTGAGACATGTTTCACATTGTTTTTTATTCATATTTGCTGACTGATCAATGATCAATGATCAATGATCACTGATCAATAATCATCAATCAATCAATCACCTTTTTCGAGTAGAACTGATGCATGTGGACGGTGTCGTCATGCCTACGCCACAGGCAGAGGACGCGCGTTTTGGGAGAGTACGTCATGTTGACGAGTCGCTCGTACCACCAGCGCTCGGCGACTGCGCCCGTCACGGCGCGCAGCACGACGGCGTCGTCGCACACCTCAATCAGTTCCGCTAACTACCGTAGCTTTGAGCGGTTGACTTCCGCGAAGTTCTCATCAGAGTACTCTGGCTACGGTAGCTTTGAGCAGGCGATAAATGCTACCGTAACCAAGGATTACTGTAGGCGTGAGGATTTTCTTCATCTAAATAAGTCATACGCTCAATATCGCGCGTCCGCAAACCTCCATGAACATCATGGTGCCGTCTGCGCTCGCGCCCACGTGCACGGTGAAGCTCTGCTTCTGCACGAGCCGACTGCCGAGCGGCTTAAGCGGGATCGAGTTGCCTTGCTGGAAAAGGAAATTGGCTAGTTGAATCGCATTTTTTTTTCTCCTTTTTATACAAAAGAAAGAGAGAGAGAGAAAGAGAAAGAGAACGAGAGAAAGAGAGAGAGAGAGAAAGAGAGAATCCCACAAGTACAGTACCACTTGCGGCAGCTCGTCGAGTAGACTGTTGATTGTCTTTGAGCAGACGAGGCCAATGTGCGCCTTGCCGAGGAGGCGACGAATCTTCTGGAAAAGGAAGGATTGTTCACTACAAATCTTTTTCCAAACACTTCAAAGCTACCGTAGCCGGAGTACTCTGATGAGAACGCTTCAACTACTTCAGAATATCTTCCTCTCGCCTTCTCTCCCTCTCGCTCTCTCCCTTTTATTTCTTTCTCTCCCTCTCCCTACTAACTTTCTCTCTCTCTCTCCTCTCTCTGCTTCTCTCCGTCTTTCTCCACCTGCTGTATCGCCTTCTGCCCCGTGCCACACATGATCATGTATGCGGTGAGGTTGTGCAGCAGCGTCGAGAGGAGTCGATCTTCTTCGAGCTCGAGTCGCTTGCGCTCCGAGTCGGCGAGGCTCGTGTACCTGGAGAGAAAGAGAGAGGGAGAGAGAGGGAGAGAGAGAGAGCAAGAGGGAGAGAGAGAGAGAGAGAAAGGGAGACGGCCTGACCGATCGATCATCTCCGACGGCTCCTGGTCCATGCCGATGATCTCGCGTTCCTGCGCGACAATGTCGACGAAGACATTCTCCCAGAAGACCATCTTCTGCCACAGCGGATTCGGCGAGGGCACTTCAAAACGGAGCACTAGTTAGAGAGATAGAGACAATAGCATGACACTACACAATTTTCTTTTGGAATTGATTAGTTGATGAAATATATGTTGTATTCGTCTTTTATTCAGGAGAATTCAAGCTACTTTTTGGACTTTTAAAAGCATTTTGTCGATGGGTCTTTTGCACTGAAATGTGTTCAAATAAATATAAAACATGCGCCAAATTATACATATGTATGTTTGTGGCCCATAAAAAGGCAAAGCCCTGTCGACCCAATACGCCTGGACCGTGGGAACGTTGTGGGCGGGGTGTAAGCAAAAGGATGGGCGGGTCCAGGTGAGATGCTGACAAATGAGATCCTGATAGATGTAGTGGCGCGTCGGCTCGCATGGCGTCGTGCTGCCGCGGCCGCTGCCGCTGTTCGCGTGGTGGACGTCCAGTGTCATGGGCGCCTCAACAATGGCCATTTTCTTGTCAACTTTTATCTTTGACTTCGATCAATATTTCTAAATGTTGTCATAGTATACTCTTGTTTAAAAGAAATAAATAAAGAAGCATGGTGCATTGCTCATTCGTCAGATGTCTATGAATGATGAAAAAACTTTCTTGATAATTATGATGGAACTATAGTACTTCTCTCTCTCTCACTCACACACACACACTAAAAATCACACATAATTCTGAAAGATCTCACCGTCATCTTGCGCTGTGGCGTGGGAACGGGCGCCTGCACGGGTGCAGCGGCGGGAGCGCTGCTCACAGTGGGGGCCACAGGCGGTGACGCGAGGCTTGGCAGCGAGTCTGAATAGTGAGCGCCGAATTGGCATATGGCAAACCATGTTGTAATCGAGCTAGAGAACTTAGAAGATTCTCAATACATATTATTCATAAACGAGTCACAACGCGTACTGGGCGGAGAGACAAGAGGCGCTGGCTGTTGAGGCGGTGGCTCTGTCTTAATGTTGTTGCCGTTGCTGTCGAGAGTTGTCGATGCCGTCGTGGTGGTTGCCATTGGTGCGTCCGGTGGCTTAGCCAGGGTCGCCTGCCGCCGTGGTGGTAGCGGTGGCGGGCGCGCTGACGGTGGCGGGGCGCCTATTGGCCACTTTTTTGGGAGGAAAGTGAAGGTGTCAAATAGGCAAAAGAAAGAAAAGCTGCATAGAATTCAAGCAGTATTTATTATAGTTTATATAATTTATTTTAATTTTATATAATATCAAATCCCAATAATGTTGAGCGTACTGTACAACCAGAGTTGCACGCAATTTGCGCCGGAATGAGCCATAGGGCCGGCCGGCGCAAATTTCGAAGGCCCTCTAGAGCCGGGCCGGGTTGGGCCCAATCTATGGCCTGGCCCTGAGCCCGATTACAGTACAATATGAAGCGTGTTACTTGCTGTTGGCGGTGGCAGTGACGGCGGTGGCAGCAGGGGCGGCGGTGGTCGAGGACGAGCGCCAACGATTGGTGGAGCGCCGCCGCCGCCAGAGTCAGCAGGCCGCGGCGGAAGAGAAGGCGGCGGACCGGCGGGAGGCGGCGGTGCCGAGGGAGGCCTTGAAAGGAGCGCAAGAGAAATCAATGCTTGAATTCGGGAGAGCACAGGTTCGTTCGCAGAGAGCTGCTATTCATTCAGTAAATAGCTGGCTAACCCATCGGCTCGTTGCGCGTGCCCGTTGGCGGTTGTAGCGGTGGCTGTGGCGGTGGTGGCACCAGAATCGGTGGCGCTCGCCGTCGCCGCCGTCGGTGGCACTCGCTGCGGCACGGGCGAGCGGCCGTCCGTCGCGATCTTGTAGCGCGTCGACGTCAACGAGTTCAGGTCTTGCGTCGAGGCGGACGGCGTGCATACCTGTGTAAATTGACCGGCTCATTTATTTGCACGTTTTTACTATTGATGTTTATTTGTTGGTTTTTTTCACTATTAACTACATATTTATGTGCATTCAAATTGAGAATAATTTATCTCTCCCTCTCTCAGTCTCTCAATCTCTCAGTCTCTCTCTCTCTCAGTCTCTCTCTCTCTCTCTCTCTCTCTCTCTTTCTCGCCCTTCTCTCTCTCACTAACCAAGCTCCCACCAGCACTCACGGGCGTCGCAACATCGTGCTGCTCACGTGACCAAAAGTGCGTGTGCGCAATTTCGAGGACATGGAACATGGAGGCGAGGCCGTTTGAGCCGGGAGTGTTGAAAGAGACCTGGAGAAGGGGTCAAAGGGAGAGAAAGAGAACGAGAGAGTAAGAGAGAGAGAGAGAGAGAGAGAAGAGAGAGTTTGAGAGATAGAAAGAGAGAAAGAGAGAATGCGATAGAGAGAGACAAGAGAAAGCGACAGAGAGTGAGAGAGAGAGAAAGGCAAACCTCTAGGCCTGAGATGCACGCTTGCAGCACACGGACGTAGCCCTTGTACTGCGCTCGCGTCAGCTGCTACAAAGAAGCAAAACACATTTCAAGGGAGAAGCGCGACGCGGTCGCGTTGCGGTTGGTGGTTTATTTTTCCTATTTTACGGCCCCAATAAAATGGACTCTCGCACAATCTCCTTGGCGTAGTCATCCTCGGCGAGGCGGTGCTCGAGGCCGAGGTTGAGCTTGGCGCACGCGAGCTCGCGCAGCGCTTCGTCCTCCATGAGCCGCTTCAGTTTCGGGTACGTGAAGACGCCGACGCCTTGGCCTGCGAGCACGCCGTCGCACACGTCACGCACCAGCTGCTGGTTCTTGCTGAAGGGGAATGACGTCATTGAAAATAACTTCATTGAAAGTATGATATGACGTCTTTTAGTTTTCTTCTTTCATTTCTTCTTACCTTCCTCTCTCTCCCTCTCTCTCTCGCTCTCTCTTTCTCTCTTTCTATTTCTCTTCTCTCTTTCTTTCTCTTTCTCTCTCACTTTTCTCTTTCTCTTCTTTTTTTCTTTCTTTCTCTCTCTCTCTTTCTCTTTCTCTCTCTTCTACCCCTGCTGCGACGCTGTCTGTATGCTGGTGGGCGGAGGTGTCGCCTTGGTCCGCACGACGTGCTGCGTCTGCTCCATGCGATTGGCGGCAGCTGCTGCGATCGGCTTCACTGTTCGATCTCGCAGGGCTTGTGCCTTTGGCGCCGTCCGGTTGAGCACCTCAAAGAAGTTCTCTAGACTAACTTCTCTCTCTCTCTCTCTCTCTCTCTCTCTCTTTCACTCTCTCCCACTATCTGAGCCCTCTCCCTCTCACGCTCTATATCTCTCAGGCCCTTTCACTCTCTTTTTTCTATCACTCTCTCTCTCACTCTCTGTCTCTTTCGCTCTCTCTCTCTTTAAAAAAGCTTTTCATCGCCGACTACCTGGCTGAAGATGCCCGAGCTCTTCTCGGCGTAGCCATTAATGGCGCTCATAAACTGCTGGCCGAGGACGCGCTCGCTCGAGTCGGACAAGTGCGAGAGGCCCTGAAGGCGCTTTTTGAAATTTAATTTTGATTTTTTTTTTATTCGCGACCTTTCGTCCACATAAAGGTCGACGAAATATGCAAGGCAGTTCAAAGAATAAACGATAACGCTTGAGTTTAAGATCAATTGATAATGCTTTAAGGTCGCAAAATTTATCACTACATATTATATGTATGTGCATGTGAATATATGTAAATATATTATGAATGAAAATTGTCACCGATTTCAGCATGGACGTCGGTGTACCGCCGTTCGAAGGCGTGTCCGCGAGGCTCGAGAGGCGTTGTTTCACCTAAAAAATATGCAAGCTAAAATAATAGAACTCTAATCCATTTCAAAACGGAAAAAAAGTGGAAGAGCGGTCTTCACTCTAATAATAATGTACAAATTGACAAAAAAATACTTCTGCATTTTTTTTTAAATTATTATTATTTATATCTCGCAAGTATCACCAAGTTACGCAATACGATTGCGGGGCGGGGATAGGAGGCGGGTGTTTACGAACAAGGACCACACACTGTTTGACGATCAGGAATGATGAGACATGCTCGCGAGCAGGGCATCTTTATCTACTAGGCATTATTATTACATTTACAACTATCACGCGAGTTGCTCGGTCCTTCGCTTTCGATTAATGTAGCAGAGAATACAGAATTTTGAGTTTACGCTCTTTTTGCCTGAATAACTCGAGCGAGTTTCTGCGTTGGCGAGACGTGACTTCCGACAGTTGCATTTTATTTTACTGTTTTAAGCATTGATTTTCTTCTCATATACATAATTACTACTAGATACATGGCATACGGTTGAAACTACAACGCTATCCTTGTGTCAGTGTGAGAAGGGATCATTTGGTGCAATGCACTACAAAGAATGCTGGTGGTAATCACCGATTGATTTTTAATGAATGGGCCATGCAGGGTCCCATTATTAATGAATGGGCCATGCAGGGTCCTATTTTTACTGACTGGGCAATGCAGGGCCCCTTTTTGGTGTTTGTTTCCATGCTTGTGTGTGTGTGTGCGCACAACGACGATTGTGTTGTGCAACTGACAGAGCTCAGCTTCATGGAGGAGTGCTCGGAGAGCGAGGGCGGCCTTCGTCGTGGCGAGTCCATCATGTCAGCGGCGTGATACTCGGGCGGAGGGGGTAGCACTGCTGTTCGGAGGTCGAGCAGCGGCCGGTGGCTCGAGGGCCCGAAGAAGGCGCCGGCGGCTGGGCATGGCTAGAGAGGGAGAGAACCACACACATCACGCTTTTGCAATTAGAGAGAGAGAGAGAGAGAGAGAGAGAGAGAGAGAAAGAGCGCGAGAGAGAGGAGAGAGAATGACAAGGTGAAAGGCAAAGGGGAAGAGACATAGAGAGAGAAGGAGGTAAGAGAGAATGACAAGGTGAGAGAAAAAGGAATGAGACAGGGAGTAAGAGAGAGTGAGAGAGAGTGACTTTTGAGGCGAAGATCATTGTGGGATTCTTCGTGTGTGGTGTGCTTGATTCTGTGAGTTAAATAGACTACAAGATGGGGAGAGATGAGACAACAAGTAAGAAAGGCCAACAATTCGTGCTCTCCACCTGGTGACCTGCTACCGATTACACACTACAATGATGGCTCCACGTCTACTGTTCATATAAAGAACCACTCTCTAATACTATACAACGTCAGGCAGGGCAAGGCATTTCGGGAACAGTGGGAGTGGGAACTTATTTACATATGTACTCTTCGCCCGGGACCTTCTCTTGCACATACACGCCGTCCAAGAAGCTACAGTACTCAGAGAGATTCGAGATTCGCTTTGGGACTCGTTATCTAACTCCCTTCATCACTCTCTCTCTCTCTCTCTCTCTCTCTCTCTCTCTGTGTCTCTAACCGTTCCGGCGACTGTCGTATTCTGATGCGAAATGACAGGCGTCTGGTCAAGACTTGGCGACGTCATCGTGCTGCTCGCATCTGAGATTTTGAAACATACCTCTTGGCGCCAAATATAAATAAATTTAAAAAAAAACATTACCACAAAAGATCGTATTTCTACGTGTTGGACCTGTGCCATCCATGACATTATGCAACTATGTACAAGAAAATGTAGCATTGCGACCGCTTTGTTTTAGAACTGCAACTAATGCTCTCTTTTTGAACAGGCATCTTTATTTTTTTTTCTTAGCAAAAAAACCCTATTTGAATCTATCGCCGCAACTCACCGTCGGCATGGCCGCCACTGAAGGAGAAGGCGCCGCGCGCGTCCGACTTGAGCGCGAGGTTGTCGGCGAGGCGTGCAAAGTCGGCCTCCGAGTCGATGGCCGATGCGGACATCGAGGAGGACGGGCTGTACCGGTAAAGGGACGTTGATTACGAAGGGTGCCAATGAAAGAGGGATATCTAAAGGGCTACTTTGTATATACATATATGTATATATATATACTTAAGAATAATCTTAAAGCCAATCAATCAATCAATCAATCAATCAATCAATCAATCAATTAATCAATCAATCAATCAATCAATCAATCAATCAATCTATCTATCTATCTATCTATCTATCTATCTATCTATCTATCTATCTATCTATCTATCTATCTATCTTGCCAGGCATTAAATGGTACTCAGATGGGGATGAGTCGTTGGTATTCATCGCCGGGTTCTATTCAATAATCTTAAAGGAGCCAACAACAACTCAAAGTTGACTTCTAGTCTTTTACGCTAACACATCTGGGAGAACGAGAGCATGGAATTTAGAGAGGAGATGTGACTACAATGGTTTTCTGGAAGAATTCAGTAAGATAACGGCTGATTGATTGATTGATTGACTCCTTCGTATGCCAGCCAACCTTCCACTGCTGACAGAAGAGGCGATCGAGAGCGCGCTCTCCGATTCGGGCAGCTCAAGCCGAAGCGGTTCCTTGTAGACGTCGTTGACCGACGTGATCGGACGGTCGGCACGAGAGGACACTTAAAAGGATGGCATCGTTCAGGGTTACCGCTCATGATAAGCCTCTTTTTTCTTAGGCACTTTGATCTGCTATTTTGAAGGTGCCAAACAAGCTGGACGGGAATATATACATATGTATGTAATTGATTGGTCTAAGAGATCGCATCAATAATATATGTTCAATGTGATCGACAACTATGGAGTATAAGCGGTAAGACAGCGCGCGTCGCGTGCGTGTGCTTACCGCTCGCGTCATCGGGCGACTCGAAGACGAGGTCGTCGATGCTCGAGCAGCTGCCGCTCGGATCGTGGCCGGGCGCCGACAGCGACGACGCCTCCTCGAGCTGTGCAAGCTACTTTATGAGAAGATTTAAACAATTTTCCTTTTTTTGAAATTTTAACAATTTTTTGTGATGGTTTCTATATTACTCATGAGCAGAAAAAGAAAAAAAAATACAATTAATTAATGGAAAAAATTAAAAACGATACCACCTCTGAGTCGCTGCCGCCGCTCAGCGCGTTGAGCGCGTACTCGTACGTGATCAGCGATTGAGACAGGGTCGAGTTGTCAGGATACACCTACACGATGAAAATAGTGGTGAATTATTGTCAACTAAGGTTTTTCTGTCTTTCTCCTCAACTTAAAAGAAATCTTCTCATCTCAATGAAACTTACAATAGATAAATTTAAACGCGATAAAACAACCTAAAATTGGACGGTTATACAAAACAATTTGACATGGTATGTTTGTTAGGATTGTAGGGTGCAGCAAAAAAAGAGACCGGCCTTGAAATGAACGGGCATCAACTGGTCGCCGAACCAACGAATCTTGTCGCCGACATTCGCCGCCGCCTCGATGCCGTTCTGGACGCGCACGAACGTCTCGTTCTTCGGGCACAAGCAGCACTCGGCAAAGTACTCGACCGCTTGGGTCCTGAGCCGAGAAGGATCACAAGGGGTTACGGTAGTAGAGAGATAGAGGGAATTGATTGTTGTAGACGGATCATTATTGTAGCAGTATCTTTCATTTGTTGTCAATAGCCAAGTCGGGTTGTGGTTGTTGGCCATATACATACATACATATGTATATATATTATTACGAAAGCAAGTGTCAATTAAGAGTGTTTATACAAGATGTAATTAAGATGTTAAAATTTTTAATTAATTAATTTATTTATAAATTCAACGCTCACTTGCAGAGTTCGCTCGTGAACTGCGAGCAAGCCGGTCGACTCCGGAGGAAGGAGTCGGTCTGGAGCGAGACAACCGGTCGCGGATAGAGACGCAGCGTGCGCGTGTGCTCGGAGAAGTGGCCAAAGACGTTGGGCGAATTGTAGAACTTGACCTGAAAATAGAAGAGCAACTTGTTTAGCCGCTTTTTCACTTCACTCTTCTTATCGCTAACTCTCACTCAAGCACTACGTCGCTCTCTCTCTCTCTCTCTGTCTCTCTCTCTTTTTCGCCCTCTTTTCCCCATATCTCTCTCGCTCACTCACGTTATCTAACTGTCTCTCACTCTCTCTCTCTCTCTTTGTCTCTCGCTCTCTCTTTCTATTCTCCGTCTCACTCTTTCGCTACCATGGCCACTCTGCACGCGACGTCCACTTCATCTGCATCAATCTCGACGCCGACGTCGACGCTGGCCTGCCGACCCAACTCGGCGCGGCTGCCGCTGTTCATGCGTCCGATCGCTTGGCGCAGATTCTTCTGTGCAAGTGCACGCATAATTTGTTGTATTCTCACCAGGCAATAGAATTTCTTGTTTTTTTTGTTGTTTTTTTTTAAACAATGCTTTCGCCCTGAACGCTATGTTGGAAGGGCGAATGGTTATCATGGAACTAAAACTGTTCGCTGTTTTTTGAGAAGCAACTTTTCCGAGACAATTGTCCTGTGATACTACAATTGTGTATGTTGTTCGTATGGCTCGTAAAAAGTAAACGACGAACTTTAAGCTCGTAAAAAGTACACGAACTTTGAGCTCGGACGCGTCCGGCTCGGGCAGATCGGGCAGCTCGAGGTCCTCGGGGATGTTGATGATGTTCGTGTCGAGATCGACGAGCATGACGTCATTCGGGAGATCCTTGATGCGCTTTGCGGCGAAGAACGAGGCAGGCACGCCGATCAGGAATGGAGTCGGCGCTAGGAGGAGCTGAAGAGGAATAGCTCTCTCTCTCTCTCTCTCTCTCTCTCTCTCTCTCTCGTTCTCTTTCCTTTTCTCTCCCTCCTTCTCTCTTTCTCTTTTTCTCCCTCTATATCTTTCTCTAATCTTCTATTCTCTCTCTCACTTTCTCTTAACCACTGTCTTACTAACTCTCGTTCTTTATCTTTGCCCTTATCTTTCCACCTATCCGTAACTCTCTCTCTCTCTCTCTCTCTCTCTCTCTCTCTCTCTCTATTCCCTCACTCCATCTGAGCTCTCTCAATCCCGCCTTGCATTCGAATTTGGAGAATTCGATTGTTCATGTTTTTCACACTCTTTTTTCCCTAATACTACATTTGATGAAAGATCTTGCTTTAAAATTTTTTCTTCACCAAAACATCACTTTCTCGCATTATTCACAGCTCGATGGCAACATTTCGCTTTCTTTCTATTGCTAGCTGTCGCCAAATCTCACGGTTTAAGTTCTTCGCTTTCTTCTGTTCTGTCCCACAACAAGATTTACAACAATACTTTCAAGTGTAATTTATAAAATAAATAAAAAATTAAATTTAAACGACATAAATGTAAAACCTGCTCCGCGCTCGGCATGTATGCAGGCAGGAGCGGAATGACGGGGAACATGTACTCGAGCGGGTAGAGGAGCGCCACGAGCGACAGGACGCACATGCTCACGGCGTTGTAGTTGCGCGACTGGAGGACCACCTTGAACAACGGGGGGCGATTGTAGCACTGCATATAAGTATGGGGGCCACTGATCATCACTTGCAACAATTAAAGTATGGGAATATTGTTGCACAACTTGGAACAATTAGGATATGGGACCCTTGTTGCACCACTTGGAACTATATTAGGTAGGGCAATTGTAGTCCCAACTTTCAGATACATACATACATATGTGCAAACTATGTAGGAATAAAAATTTATTTTTTTAAGCAATTGTGAGTTGTAAGTCAACTACAATTTGTATTTACAGTATGCTGATGGTCACGAAAGAGGCCAGTGAATAGAAGGGCGTCTACCTTGTACTCGAGCATAACAGCGCTTAGGACGCGGAGCGCCGCGTCCACGCCGAGCAGCTCGAACGGCAGGTGGAGCGGAAAGTCGACGAGCGAGAAGCGAGTGTGGTCGGGCAGCGCGAACTCGAACTGACCGCAGATCTCGGGCGGCATCACCTTCATTTGATAGAGATAAAGAGATGGAGAGCGAGAGAGTGAAAGTGAGAGAGACAGAGAGAGAGAGAAAGTGAAAATAATAGTCAACCCAATGCCAATGATTAAGGTAGCTCAAAGTAATGCGCCCTCGACACGTTCATTTCTAAGTAATAAGTAAATAAATGTAAATATTTAAAAAAAAATCAACGAATATGCCATTCTGAACTTATGCCCGTTTGAACTTTTTTTATGCCTTTGATCTTTGATCTTTGAACTTTGAACTTTGTGCTCACCTCCAGATGCACTTTCGTCTTGCCGGGCACAGGGACGGGCGAGCTGAGCAGCATGAGGATCCACGTCTCGACCTGGCGCATCTCGCGCAGCACATCTGGCGGAATGGCCTCCGACCAGTGACCCGTCAGCACCGACCACAGAATGTCCCTGGAGAGTGTGGACAACTGTTTAGTCAATATTTAGTCAATAATATATATATATATTTTCCAATTTTTGGTCAAATTTCACAGAATGTGTTTTTTTTTCTTAATTTTTGGTAACATTTCACAAAATTCCCATAGAAAGGGAGGTTGAGAGGAGGGGGGGGGGGGGTAGGTGAGATTTTTTTTTTGCAACATCACAAAAATCACAATGTGTCTGTCAATGCTATGTCATGAAAGCTGGCAGAATTCCAAGCCACATGAAAATACATTTTAATGGAAAAAAAATATTTTACGCCGTTTTCACACACTATGCCTGCGGTGTTGGCAGAGTCTTTCCTAATGCAGTGGCAGGGGAAACAAAAATGAATGTGATTCAGAGATGAGTGAGTGACTTTGTGCTGCATACGTACATATTTTTTGCCGTGTGTATGTGTGTGTATTTGTGTGTTCCCCGTGCCAAGTTGAGATATTCACGGGACGGACGCGCGGAATACTTCTAGAAATCTGAGACTTGCGCACGGGTGCTATGGGAGGGTTGGTTATGTTCCCCCCCCTCCTCCGGCCCAAGACTCCGGTGGGATTTCAACATTGCTTGCGTGATTGCCGGGCAGGCTGTCTGCTATGCCGTGTGAAGGGGGAGCAATGTAGAAGTGATGTTTGAGATGCCACGATTAGGAATGGTGAGATATGAGTGCGTGAGAGAGAGAGAGAAGTTGAGGGAAACGAGTGTTAAGATGAAAAGAGAGAGCGAGAGAGAGATACGAGAGGTGAGAAGCAAAAAAAGATAGAGAGAGAAACAGGGAAAAAAGAGAGAGGGAGAGAGAAAGAGAGCAATAGAGAGAAACAGGGAAAGAAAGAGAGAGGGAGAGAGAGAGAGTGATAGAAAGAAACAGGGAAAGAAAGAGAGAGGAAGAGAGAGAGAGTGATAGAGAGAAACAGGGAAAGAAAGAGAGAGGGAGAGAGAGATGAGAGAGAAGCAGTGTGTCAGAGAAGAGAAGTTCCGCTTACTTTGGCTGCTGCAACCCGTGAAGACGCGCGTTGCACGCGTCAATCGTCTTCTTGAGGAGCACGAGGAGATCGTGGAAGATCGAGATGAAAGGGTGGTGAGAGATGAGGCAGAGGGACGTCAGGGAGCGAGCCTGGTCTCGCCTGAAGAAAGAAGGAGAAAGAGAGAAATAGAGAGAGAAGGAGAGAGAGAGAGAGCCGGGGAGAGAGAGGGAGACGGAGAGCGGAAGAGGAAGAGGTAGAGGCAGAGGGGGAGATGAAGAAGGAGGGAGAGGGAGATAGAAAAGGAGGGAGAGAGAGGGAAATGGGTAAAGAGAGGGAAATGGAGAGAGAGGACGAAGGGAAAAGGGGGGGAAAGAGGGGTGAAACAAGGGCAGAGTGAGGGACAATGACTAGTAAGAGAGAACGAAAACGAAGGGAAGAGAGAGAGAAAAAGAAGGTCTTATCCCGGAATTTGGCAAACAATAGCCTCCCGGAAGAAGGCCATTCCAGCCGTGCCAATCGGCATGGCGAGACAATGACGTATGCGAGCTTAAGAGGAGGAAAGGGGGGGGTTGTTTAGAACGGTTTCGAAAATGAGAATGAGAATGCCCTTGTTGTGAGGAACAAAGAGAGCTACGTATGTACATATATAGAATAAAGAGGTAGTCAAAAGTGATGATGAAATATGAAGATGTTCCTTCGTAGTAATAAAAAAAAGTACTCAAAGTCCGAACCTCTGCTTCATGTTGAGCGTGTTTGGCGGCCGCGTCGGCGAGGGCTCGACGGCTGCGCCCCTCGCGCTGGCGCTGGCACCAGCGCGAGGGGCTCCCGCGCCCGCGCTCGCGCGAGGTGTCCGCTCGAATGTCTGGAAAAAGTTGAGGCAGATGCCGTAGCGGATCTTGGCCGAGTCCTTCTCGGTCAGCATGAAGACGAAGAATTGCGCGTCGCGCGTCTGACGAGGCGCGCGGCGGCCAGCTGAAAAATGTTTGAATTTTGATCTTTGAACTTTGAACTTTGAACTTTGATCTATCACCGATTGGAGTCATTTTGCCAAAAAAAACCCGAACTTGTTCTCCTACACGTCACATTGTACATACATATTTTTCAGAAAAAAAGATTTAAAAAAATACCGAAATTGCCTGCATGTCTATCATTATCATATCTTGTATTTGAAGTTTATTTAACCTTCCGAGGAAAGGTCAAGTATTCGCTAAATAAAGCCCGAAACCTCCACGTTACAAGTGCACTTGAGAAGCGAATTCGAAAAGACCAATTAGTAGTCATGGTACCATACCGTTACACTTGGTTTTCTTTGTCCGCTATCTCTCTCTATCTCTCTCTCTCTTTCTCTTTCTCTCTCTATCTCTCTCTCTGTTTCCCTCGTTATCCCTGTATGTCTTTGTCACTCTCTCAATCTGATTCGTGTTATAAATAATCTTCTTTGCTGCACTCTTCTCTCTTTCTGTTAAAAAAACCAAGTTCTAACTAAATAAAGATTAGAGCTATGCAGTTAAAAAAAAACCAAACCGACGAAAGTTCAACCACACATAACGGGATTTCTTTTTGCGAATTGGCTTTCTAGTCTAGGTTCTCTCTCTCTCTATCCCTCTTTCCGTCTCCTTTTGTCATTCTTCTCATGCACTCCTGCCAGAAGAGGGCTGTCCCTAATTAGACAGTCTGCCAGGGACAGCCGCACGACGAGATGCCAAACGGGTGCGAATGGCGGAAATCCGGCAACGGCGAACGATTGCTCTTTCTGGCAAGAATGAGGCTATTCTAACTAAGCGACCAGCACCTCATCAACGGTCATTTATCTACCACCTATCCATTCATTCTTTCGAAACGATCTCTCCTCAGGCCGTTCACGTGTTCCTTGCGGGACCTGTCATCTATGTATGCATGCTCTTTTATAAATACCCTATCCCACCACCTCCAACGATCCCATAGCGCCGTTCATGTGCCCCTATCATATATGGGTAGAGCCAGGAGCCCGTTCCTGGGGCCTAGTTGGCAAGCAAGACTGAAAAAAAATTTGGACGCCTAACCTAGCGTCGTGCATCCTTCCGGTTGGCAGAAGAACGTGACATCGGTGGGCAGGATAAAGTCACGGTGGTCATCAGTCGGATACCTTATTAATAATTAATTGATTAATTAATTACAGAGAAGATTATAATGGAATAATAACTAAGAATGACATCTGTGGTCCTGGCACGAAAGGGCAGGTCGAGTAGTACGGTATACCTGCGAAGAATGTCCGGGTGGGAGACGGTGACGTGTGGCTGATCGGTTGCTGCTGCGTGCGATGCTCCTCTACTTCTACAGCGACGGCCGACCACGACGAGGTAATCGATGAGACGCGGACAGAGCTCCTTGCCCTTGTCGTCCATCGCTGTGTCTCTCTGCTGGCCGCTCACTCACTCTTCGACAGCGCTTACGCGATGCTGCAAGTGGCAGAGACGCGGTCAAGGATGCACGAATGAGAAGGAGAGAGAAGTGAGAGATAAATAGAGAGAGAGATAGAGAAAGAGAGAGAGAGATAGATAGAGAAAGAGAGAGAGAGAGAGAGAGAGAAGGTCCAAAGTTATTGAGAAAAAGAGCGAATGTTCACAGCACCACACTGACTCTGCATTTCTTCTCTTCGGATTCTTATTAGATGACAATATTAGAAAAAAATATATTATGAATACTAAAAAGAAGTTTCTACATTAGACACTAAGCAGTAAGAAGGCATATTCAAAAAAAAGATGGGACTTTAAATTTAAATGAACGGCACTATTAGGTTTAGGAACGTACATGCATACATTTCAAGGTCAAAATATGACGAAATATCAGAAATCTCACCGTCTGCAGTGGCGTCTTCCACGTCGCCTTGAGCATTTCCAGTAGCGAGAAGCACAGGCGGGGCGGAGCCTCTCTCTCTGTTTCTCTGCCTCTCTTCTGCGCTTTCACTCTCTCGCACTCTCAGACAGAGAGTGAGAGAGTGTTCAAGAGACAGATAGATAAAGGAAGAGAGAGGGAGAGAGAGAGAGTTCGTGGAGAAGGTGGCCAGCCAGCGTCCGCTCACAAAGTGCTTCCTCCTCTTCGCGCCACTCAAAGTGGCCGTGTACAGATTGTTATTAGACACCAAGCGTGCAACGGCCGCACACCATAAATATATTCTTTCTCGGAGAACACCATAAATATTCAAGCGGGCAATTCGTGTGTAGGCGACCGAAGAAAAAAATCGACGGGAAAATGTGCTGTTTATGGTTAAATACTAAAAAAAAAGGCAAAAATTTGAAATATTTTCCTATAGGCGCAAGCTGAAAGGTTCACCTACGAAAATGGCATGCCTTAGAGAGTGAATGGAAATTATTTATTTCGTTTTCTCTATAGGAAGAGGGGAGGAAGAAAGAGGGAGAGAGAGAGAGAGGGAGCGAGAGATTGAGAGAGAGAAAGAGGGAGAGAGAGAGATAAACCAACAGGAGGAGGGGAGGACTAAGGGGAATAGGGGTTTACGCGAACGAAAGAGGAGGAGTTGAAAAAGAAAGGGATGCCAAATACCAAGACCTTTTCTTCGCCCGGGTGCATGCATATTTATTTCGCGAAAATGTCAATTGGCAAAGCTTCCAATAAAATAGAGAACGCGAAAGGATATAGATGGAGATGGGAGGCGGCAATATAGAATATATTATTCCCTAGCATTTTTTATATGTATTTTGCTGCCTCAAACCAGCTGGAGGAATCAAGAAAAAAAAAGAGTAAAGGGAAGTATAGGAGGGAGAGAGAGAGAGAGAGAGAGAGAGAGAGAGAGAGAAAGAGAGAGAGAGATGGAGAGAGATAGAGACAGAGAAAGATAAAGTGCAAAAAAGATATTAGAAAAGAACGGTATTGCTCCAGTGACATTAAGCGGATTGAGTCATGAGAACTTCTTATTAGGAAAAAAGGGCATAAAGGAAGAAGGAAGAAGAAGACGATGCTGAGAGTGACGAAGCTGGGAGCTTCCAAGGCTCAGAGGAGGCCGTTTCGGAAGACGCCCCCCACATCATCTGGATTCTTTTTTTTATGACAAAAGACGAATGCCATAAGGGTCGGCTGAGGAGAGAGAGAGAGACAGAGAGACAGAGAGAAAGATAGAGATACAGAGAGAGAAAGAGAGAGAGAGAGAGAGAGAGAGAGAGAGAGGGAGCAATCAATCGTCGAGCAGAGAGAGGTAGAGCCATATTGTTGTTTTGGAGCGCGCCCCGCTCGGCAACCATGAATTCGGGATGTGGAGATGTCGAGAGGCGGATATTGTGTTACAAGAAAAGAGAATTTGGTAAAAGTGAAGTAATAAATGTTGTTGAAGAGATGTGAGCTGTGCAAGTGGAGGACTTCTCATGAGATCTCTTGCTATTCGGCAGTACTGTTCCCCTAGCCAATTAGTCGTCCTCCCCGTGGCCAGAACCTCCAGGCTTGAACCCCCCCCCCCTTCTATCCTCATTCTCTCTCTCTCTCTCTCTCTCTCTCTTTCTCTCTCTCATTCTCCTTCTCTCTTTTTCGCTCTCTCCCTCTCTTCATGCTCAAATGGACACCAAACGAGTCTGGGGGGAGGGGGGGCAAGCGGCCGTGTAAAATAGAATTGGACAAGCAGCATGATAACAGAAGCTGAAACTGCGGTCGAGAATGTGAAGAATGAATAGCTAGATGAAATTAATACGAAGCACAAATTAATTAATATTTTTTTGAAAATTACCGAAGGCAACGTAAAAAATTTTTAATAATATTAACAGAACATTTGATGACAAAAGAGAGAAAGGGAAGAGAGACAGCGTTACCAGCCTGCTGTTGGCGAGAAGCAAACACTCAAATGAATGAAAGCATTTTCTTCTTCAATATGTCAATTCTTACTCGAAACGCATAAGAAAATGTTAAAATAAATAATATAAGCCTTCATTATGAGGGCAATGACTGAAAAAAATTTCACATCTCGCACCGAGGAAGGATTTTTTCCCGGAACTTTGCGTACACTCTAAGCCGAATGCACGCACATTGGTCGAAGCTTTTTTCGTGCAAGATTTAAAGAAGCCAAAAACTCGCTCTTAAATTTGCGTCTTTTTTTCTTGACACCTTGGCGAAAGAGCACGTGA